>CM031239.1:311398420-311618452 GCA_018340775.1 Taxus wallichiana var. yunnanensis
ATTTTGAAGACATATACTTGAAAAAACAATTTATTTGGCACTTACTTTTGACGACATGAAAATACAATTTTACGCTAAAAGACTATTCTTTATTGATTCTTGGTATGACAAAATGACACTTATGATATTGCCTAACACAACTAATAACCTTGAAAACACATAAAAAATTATTCGACCTCAAAAACTAATTTATATGATGACACAAATAATAATTTTTATTTATAAAGACTAACAACATAAAACCTATTTATTATATAAAAATTAATCTTTATTTACTATTTTAATAAAACAAATTGTATCTAAAAAACGTTATGATTACAATAGACTATAGATGTTTTAAATTTTTAGGTTTATGATTTAGAAGCGAGAAACATTATAAACTAAAATTTTTACACCTATTAATGTATTGATCGTTATAACAAATAAAACAAAAGCTATGAAAAATTTATTGACCATTTAAAAAACCAACCACTATAATTGGTCAAAATACTTAAATATATATGATTACCTATTTTATTTATTATTATATATTCTATAGATTCCTTTTATGCTTGTGATTTAATTTAATTTTAATTAAATCTAGATGTTTTAGAGTCATTACTAAACCAAATGATGTGTAAATGCTGAAATAAAGAAATGATGCAAGCAATCTACGATACAATATTTAAAACCCTAAACAAAGAAGGGTAGAGGAATTATTTTGTTTCCACACAATATGGAAATGGTCCGAGTAGGAAGAAGTGACGAAAAACATGCAAGAAAATTCCTAATCAACCTTTGTAAATAATGTAACTCACGAACAAGGCTGCATAAGGGAGTCCACAATTTGGGACAGGGGCACTTGAGAGTCTTGGTGACCTGGATCTATAAAGAGGCTCCAGATCTAATCTCTTATGTGTCGAAGTATGTCACAATTATTTTGTGTTGATCACTTAATAGTCACAAAGTGAATGTTGAAGGTACATGTAACTTTGAGAAATATAGTTTCAACTACAATAACCCATAAACCGCATCAAACCTATAAAGACGAGATACGATATCGGGAGATAGAACTTCCCAACAATCACCCTAATAATTAAATTACAACCGAGTGTTGCACTACATCTCAAAATCCATATAGTTTTGGTGAGTGTGTGTAGAAAGCGTGCCCTAGGATGCCCTTGTGCAAGTTTCACTTAATAGCGTGTTGTAGCTAAATGTAGCAATGTAGTAGAATGTGTTGATGGAATAATGAACTTCCCTTTCCTATTATGTGTATGCGAGTTTTTGACTCCTTGTCCCTTAAATGGATGCTAGATGGATTCTCTAGAGTGGTTTTAGGTTCATTTTGGATGTAAGATTAGGGGATGATAGTAATGCTTAGTGCTTGGTCCTTGATTTTGAACACATAACTATGTATTTATATGATTCCCTTATATGAATTTCATAATTGAGAACTGGAAGGCTGACCCATAAGTGAAAAATATTCCCAAAATATAAAAGACACCCAAAAGGAGCAAGTGAGGTGAAAAAGGGTCGGGCGCCTAGTGGGGACAGGAGCACCTAAGCGCATCTGTCTATTTGGGTGCTTTGGTGTCTAGATCCATAGAAGATAATCAGTAAAATCCCAAGTGGGATATAGGGTGTGAAGGACCAAATAGAAAACAAGAAACACAGAAAAGAGGCCAAGGACATTCATCAATTACTATTTTTCTTACTTAGGAATAATATGAATGGTAGTATATGTTTAAAACCTAGAAATGTACCCAAGCACATGATTTTATGTCTACATTTTCCCCACTTAATGTTATTTTAATGCTCATTAACATAAATTAAATTAAATATGTGTACCTAATAACCATGTAGAGCGCGTGCGGTGAAATGCATGCGAGTGGACAAGTGAAGCATGGAAACTAAGAAGTAGAGGTGAAGCGTATGAGATTTTATACCTATTTATGTGCTTGTTGTAGGTTAATTCTTATTGCATATAAAGGATGAACCTGTAAAAGAAGAGTGAGAGAGTATTCAAAGTCATGTATATGCTAAATCAAAGAAAAATGTGCATAAGTATGTAAAAATGTAAAAGGAAAGTGTGCTTTGATGTTAAAAAGTGTAAAAGGATAGAAAATTTTCGTCAGAATGTTGTGTAGAATGTTGTGTAGAAGCATCTAAGCGTAGACCACAAACAATAACACACAATTACAAAGTAATGACAAGAAAAACATATCGAGATAACCATGGTATCATATAGTCCTACAAATAAAACGCTACACATGAAGCACCCATTAGCATGTTTGAAAGATAAAAAAATATGTCAATACATTTATGTATCAATGGAAAGCAAAGTGCTAGTAATAATAGGAAGTAGTATATGATGAAATAATAACACCTAAAATGCGTGAGAAAGTAGATGTCCCTAGGATCATCAATGGCCCAGTAAGAATTACGAGTTCAAGCATCATTAGTAGCATGTAAAAACCTATAATAAATATATATTCACAACTAGAGACCAAATGGACACACATGTGTATATGATAAAGATAATGACATACTGAGTATTTGACTAAAATAATAATAAAAGTGCATCATATAACTATTATAAGAAAACAAGAGTAATTGAAACCAAGATATGAAATATGTTTTAGATGGGTGTGATGGAATGGTATGAAATTTGTGAAGATGAGACGAGTAGCATGCCCCCTAGTGGATGTGTATGAGATGAGGTTCATTTATAAAAGACCCCTATAAAATAAAGAAAGAACCATGGAACAAGAGTACTTCATCGGAAATCGTTTGAAAATGTGTGCTAGATATAATATAACATGAAGTGTAGATCATTAAGAGTGAATGATGTGAGGTTCATTTCAGATTTAGATCCTCAACAAAGAAAGTATGAATCATGGATATATAGTGCATCATAGGGTAATGATGATACGAGTTGTGTATCAATGTGCATAAGAGAGATGAGAAAGACTAGATGTAAAGCATGAAGCATAATGTGTATGCATATAGATGAGAAATAATTTGTATTAATTGAATGCAGGGAAGAAAGCATGATTCCCCCCAACATTTTGTGATGGAGATCTATCCGGGGATGGAAGAGAAAGCATGCCATGGTGGCAAATGTGGGAATGTGTCAAGAGTATTGGTATTGGTGTTAGGAAGAGTAGATTTTCCAAAGTAAGTTGTAGCATTGAGAGAAGATGGAAATTAATTTTTGTGATGGTGAGTATGTGAAATAGTGTAAACCTTAGGAGGAGATGTGGTGGGAATAAAAGGAGAAAGTGGAGGGAGATAGTTGAGGCCGATTTTGGTGGATTGTGTGGGAATGGAAAGAGGTTCTTTGAATCCATTTGTATATTTTCCTAATCTGGTGCCATTTAAACTATAATAAAACAAATATCAATACCAGGACAATACTTTTTAAAATTAGAATAAGGGGTGGTTGAAGTGGAGGATTTAGGTGAATGATCGATAGTGTTGTAGCAAGAAAATGGAGAGGGATCTTCTAAGGCTTCATACATAACATCCTGGTATAATAACTTAATATGTGCATCAAGGGTTAAAGGGACCGCATGCATGACATGGATCCAAGGTTGTCTGAAAAGAGGATTATAAGTAAGATTGTTAGGCATTACATGCAATGGGATGGATAAAGTGCATGGACCAATAGTAATGGGAAGCGTGATTGTACCTAAGACTTGTTTAGGAATATTTTCAAATCCAAGAATGTGAATAATTGAGGGTGTTAAGGATGATGTGGAATACCCAATTTTCTGAAGAAATGGTGGATTAAAAATGTTAAGGCTAAATCCATTATCAACTAAATCTCATTTAACCCCTATATTATTAATTTGAACTTTGATATAAAGGGGAGGATCATTATTTAATACAACTTGAGAAAAAAATTAAGAAAATGTAAAATTAATATGTTCTTTGTTAAAAGAGAGTGATGTAGTGAATCTATGGTAAACATATTTAGGAGAGGTGTTAGGATGAAGGTAAGTATTAGAAAAAAAGAGTCAATTTTATTTACACATTTAGGATTGTCCTACAAAAAGGCATGGAGGGAGATACTCATATTGGCAAGAAAGAAGTAGCAAATAGTGTTTGAATGAGGGTTCACCAAATGATTTAATTTAACTTGAATTAAATATAGATATTTTAGAGTAACTACTGAACCAAATGATGTGTAAATGTTGAAATAAAGAAATGACGCAAGAAATCTAAGATATAATATTTAAAACCTTAAGAAAAGAAGAAGGAAAGAAGACTTCATTCATTTTTGCACAATATGGAAATGGTATGAGTATGGGGAAGTGATGAACAAAATTCAAACAACATTATAATCAGCCTCTGTAAATTTTGTACCTCACAAAAAGGCTAGACAAGGGTTCCCACAACTAGATAGGGGCCCGGTGACTAGATATGAGCGCCTTTGTGACAAAGTGCGAGAGGGTTTGGATATGATCTCTAATGTGTTAAGTATGTCGCAATTAATTTGTGTTTATCACATGGTAGTCGCATAATTAATTTCAAAGGTACCTATAACCTGTAAAATATAAGTTCTCCTACAAAACCCATAAATTGTATCAAACCTAAAAAAGAAGGATGTGATATGGGGATTCAAACTAACCTCATTAGCCACCTTGAGCGTGAAATTATAATCGAGTGTTGTACTAAATCTCATAATCCATGTATTTCTTGTGATTGTGTGTAGAAATTGTGCCCTAGGATTCCCTTGTGTAAGTTGCACTTGATAGCGGGTTGTAGCTAAATGTAGCAATGTAGTAGAATGTGTGGATGGAATAATGAATTTCCCTTTCCTATGATGTGTATGTAGAGTTTTTGCAGTGCCTTTTCCCTTGATTGGATGCTAGATAGATGCTTTAGAGTGCTTTTACGTGCATTTTGGATGCAAGCATAGGGGATGATAATAATGCTTACTACTTAGTCCTTGATTTTGAACACATAATTATGTATTTATATGATTCCCTTATTTGAATTTCATAATTGAGAACTGGAAGGACGACCCATAAGTGAAAAAGATTCCCAAAAGATAAAAGACACCCAAATGGAGTGAGTGAGGTGGAAAAGGATTAGGGGCACTTAAAGGGGAAAAGAGCACCTGGATGCTTTTGTCCTATCTAGGCAATGGTGTCTTGAGCCATAGAAGATAAATAAGTAAAATCTGAATGGGCTATAGGGAGTGAAGGACCAAATAGAAAACAAGTTGCATAAAAAAGAGGCCAATGATAGTCGTCAATTACTAGTTTTATTGCTTAGGAATCATATGAATGCTAGTATGTGTTTAGGACCTAGAAATGTACCCAAGTGCATCATTTTGTGTCTATAGTTTTCACATGTGATAAAATCTAAGTGCATGATTTTTAATAGCTACATATGTATATGTCGTAGCATGAATACACAAGGGACAAGGATGCAACACATGGAGATATTTAAAAATGAATTAATAACCCTTTATATACCATTGGGCGGTGCATATTATAAATACCTTCCTTAGATTGAGATCAAGTTTATGACAATCAACGAGAACACCCGTAAATTTGTGCATCAAAAATTAATATGAGTGAAAAGATTAGAAAAACTTGCACATGCAACATAACATTTACTTTAAAATGATAAGAAGGTTGACAAGTGCTTCCAAATAACTCTGGGCTCGGGTCATTCTATAATGCAATGAATACGCCAAGGAAACTAAGGTTGATGTAAGGATCTTGTGGATTTTTAGCTAACATATGGTAGTCGATTTTCTTGAATCTACAACTAGATTAGAAACTCTCTGATTCAATAGTATAAACTATAAATAAGGAGATAATACAAGGATCTAGTTACCATATTTAATTTACCCATGAGTTTTATCAATACGATCTCGTTTCCTCAATTCAATCAACTATAAAATTCTTCCTTTACAAAGAAAATATCGAAAAGGATCCGATACTAAATGAAATCAACTCAGAGCATTATATTGAATAGGAGATAAATTACACACACACACACACACACAAAGGAACTCTTCCTACAAATAAGGAGATATAATATCTTATTCTCCCCTAAAACCATGCCATAACCAAATGAATATATATTAGTTCTTCTTTACAACTACGCACTAATATTAGCTCATATAGGTATATATGGAACACTTTTATTCTCGCCAAAAATATCTACTTCACAAATATAATAACATTAAATTACACCCATAGAAAAATTGATGTAGCACTAATATATAACTCATAACATATTTTAGGCAAGTGCAGAGGGATAAAATATTATGGAGGTCATATGTGGGTATTTTGGATAGGTTTCCATCATGGTAGATGATAGTGATTAACTAAAATAGATAATATTATTCTTATTCTAGTGTAATCTAATGTTATGAAAAATAGTAAATAAATGGAATAAATGCAATCTTGAAATGTAGAAATCAACTCAAGAAACTAAACAAGTGAAAGATAAAACCTAATATACAAGAAGGATTAAGAAAATCCTTAGTTGAGTCATAGATGTCATGGGACTATGTTGCAAGGTGGACACTAGGTGAATACCAAGAGGAAACGACCACATAAAACCCGAGAAAGCATAGATCAAAGTTGTCGACTTGGTGGGCATTTGAAAATGGACATCAATGCCTGTGAGCACCCGGTGTGGAATCGGGAATCTTGGTCTACAAAAATAGCTTGAAAACCTAGTCTAAGGCATCTCTAGATGTTCACAAGTGTTTTATCCTTGTCACACTAATGTTGTTGAACCGTGTTAGATGTCACTACAAGACCTGCAGTAAATAATCAACTGTAAAACCCCAGACAAAGCATCAAATCCCTAAAAAAATAAAGATGTATATAAAGGATTCCGATTGTCCTTATTAGCAAAAATGGTGAAATTACTAACTGAGTGCTACACTACATCTTATTCCCAATGTAGCTCTAGGTGTGTGTGTTTGTGTGCAAATCATGCCCTAGGTTTCTCTTGTGTCAATCACACTTTCTGAAGTAGAGAGAAAATAACTAGATGTAGAGTGTAGTCAATGTGTGCATGGAAACAATAGACTCCCCTCCTATGAAGTATGATGCAAATGAACTAGCCTTGTGCGACTTGTGATGGAGCTTGATGGATGCAAATGTAGCTTTATATGCCTTTGATGGATGCAACTCTAGATGGTGATAATAGATGCTTAGTGCTTGGTACCTCACCATGGTCACATAACTTTATATTTATATGGTTCCCTTGTTCTAATTTTGTAATTAACCCAAAAAAGGATGATCACTAAAAATATAGAAATCTCAAATGGCTAGAAAGTTTCCAAAAGGTGAGATTAAGGTGCAAAGAGGATCGGGGTGCCTCGAGATGGGACAAGGGCACAGGGCACCCTTGTCCTAGCTGGACACCTCGTCAGAGACATGAAAACATAGAATGACCATACAAACTAGGAAATTTAAGGTGTAAGATAGAAAAACATGACAACAAGAAATGTTAAAATGACCAAAGACATGAATTTTTATTACTCTTTTCACTTGAGAACCATATGGATAGTAGTATGAGATCGGGAATTAATAATGAATCGAAGTGCGTAATTTTTGTCTACATTTTCCCCCACTTTATGTTGGTGAGTGGAAAGCTCATTAATATAAAGTAGATAGATATGCGTACCCAATAATCCATGTAGAGTGATGTAGAAAATGTGTTGAAGGACTAGACAAAGCGTGGAGTGACAAAAAGATGGAGTGTGGAGACTTAAGATGTAAAAGTGTAATAAAAAGAGTGATGAATTTGAACCTATGGAAGAAGTGCATGTGTATATGCCAATTTTGTAGTGTACTGCATGGTTAGTCACCA
This sequence comes from Taxus wallichiana var. yunnanensis, assembly GCA_018340775.1. NCBI lineage: Eukaryota > Viridiplantae > Streptophyta > Pinopsida > Cupressales > Taxaceae > Taxus > Taxus wallichiana. The sequence continues at coordinate 311,406,254 of CM031239.1, forward strand.
TGTCCTTGTAGTGTACCTATATGCCAATGTTGTAGTCACCATGTATGTTTTCTTGTTGTTGATTGTTTTCTTCCCATACGGACAGACCTACAAAAGTGAAGACGTCAAGTAGTCAAATACACATGTATATGTGTGAGGAAACATGTAAAAATCGTATGAACATGACAATGAAAAAGGAACATGTGCACCCAATCCTTAATGATACAAAAGGGTGTAGAAAGGATATCTTGTAGCTGTCGGTGAAGTGTGAGTTTTTTGGCGATCTCACACCTTTGTGGCTAAAGAAGTGTAGGGAAAAAGTTTTGTTATTATCCAACCTATAATTGCTTCCCAGAGATTGGGTAAGAGATCTTTGTATTGTATAGTTTTTGGGCGATCCGATGACTCTGGATGAAGTAGTGTAAGGAGGAAACTCTATTGCATTCTCCAACCTATAACTGCTCCCTAGAATGCTAATGACAATTTGACCTATAAAATATGATGTGTATGGGGTTCGTAGACTAGTTTGAAACCACTCGTTGTAAACCGCACTATGACATGGATGAAGACCTGTAAATTGAATCGTAGAATGGATTGTAGATCGAATCTGTATTGTTCGATATTGTGTATATCTAGAAAATAAGTGTTAGTACGAACATGCATGTAGAAAATAAACAATGTGTAAGCTAGAACATACGCATATAATGCAAACACCCAAAGAGACAATTTAGGCTACACAAAGTGGATTGCAAAAATGGGATACTACTCATGGTGTCAAAAGACACTCAAGTCCGCATAAACAAACAAGTGTGCACATCAAACAAAAGGAAAATCCCACAAACAATAACAAGAAATAATAGATAATGTATCAAACAAGTGTGGAAGTAAATATCCCTACATAACAAATGTTGCACATGAAGCATTCGTTAGCATGTCGAGAAAAAATAACAAGTATGTCAAAGCGTGTATAAGCCAAAGTAGTGTCTTATGAACAAAATGAATCAATAACACCCATATTGTATGTGGATGCCCTCAAGTAGGTAGTGTATGAAGCATCAATAATATGTGTGGAAGCTTCATGTCTCTAATCACAACTAGAAAAGGAAATGAATGTGCATATGTGTATGGAAAAGATAATGAGATACAAGAAATCCCTCTAACATGTGTAGTAAAGTGAACATGTAAGAGAAAGTGCAAGTAAGAGTAAATACAACCATAAAATGAAGTATGTTATGGATGGATGGAATGGAATGCAAAGTGGATGATAGAAGCCATGTGCCCCCCAAGTAAATGGATTTATATGTAGTGAGCTTCATTTAGTATGCCCCCTCGGTAGTCAAGAATGAACCATAAGCAAGATCAAGGCGTCATCAAGAAATGGTCAAACTATGTGTTGTGTGTAATTTGTTGTGAGAAGTGTGTTGTGATGAAATGTGATAAAGAGATGAACTTTGTGTGACTCGTAGCCTAAGTTTATATCATGACAAGATGAGTAGAAATGGGTGATGATTTATTCAAAAGTTTATATTATTAAACAATGTAAGAGAATGTGATGATGTGACCTATCACGAGATAGTTTTAGGAGAAGTGACCCCATAGACTAAAGCATATATCACTAATCCTAGGAATCTCGCATGGGAAAATTGAGAGATGAATGTGTGAGCATGATGTGGTCCATTTTTGTTGTATATCCTCAATAGTCTAGTATGGACCGTGAGACTAGACCTGTGTCATCAGTGTAGTGAGTGAAGCGCGTAGTAGTGAATATGAAAAATATGTGCTATGTGTGGTAGGATGAATAATATGTAATGCAATATGTGTAGATAACCTAAGATGTGTAGCATAGTAGATGTAAGACACAATATAAGAGGACATGTATGAGATGTAAAACATGCAATATACAACAACTATGGGGTGATGTATGTAGGAAAAGATGTAGTATGTAAAATGTAGAATGTATGAAGATGTAAAATGTCTATAGCTTGCAATATAGTGTGCAAAACATAGATGATGTAGAACGATGCGATGATATACAATTCCTAACGCAGTAATGACTACTTTTACTATATGGGGTTCATGTGTGGAAAATTCGCTCAACATTCAAGTGTGAACCAAAGCACAAGAGTTCTTCATAGGGTAGTGATGATACTAGTGTGTAGATGACAACATGCCTATGCTTAGGAGGTGGATAATATGAGTACGAAACATGTGTCAATACTTTAGGATAGTGGGGGAGAATGTGTGGATGTTATGCCCCTATGCATAATTTTGATGGAGTATGTGCTCATGAAATGTCATCTAGAAGGTCATCATTGTTATTTTAAAAGCCAAATGAGGAAGCATCGAAGACACAGTAAGCTATGGTGTCGGGTTGATAATGTAATGAACCATTATGGTGTAATTTGTACATACCCATGGTGTATTATTCATCAAGTATAGGTGTAATGGAAATCCATGTGTATACCGGTGAGTGAGGTTTTGTGTATAGCAAAGAAATGAACTATTGCAAATAAATAAACGTCCAAAGCCTATGGGAAATTAAATATCCATGTGATCAAGGTCTAGAGTACCTCCTATGTAAGTAAGCCAAGACTACCCTAATGTGAGTGGAGAAGAGTGAGGAGTGCGTGGTAGTTAGATTGTAATATGGAATACATGCAAGCCATAAGTAGTAGTAACATTGATGAAGCCAAAATATAGATGAGGATAGTGAGTTGGAGGAGAAATGTCCTCAAAATGGAAACCATGTCGAGTTAGACCATCATGTGAACATATATAGTGACATCATGAGTAGGAAAAGCTGGAAAATGCTCCCAATACAAATTATTCATGAAAAGTGTGCACGTGAAAGGAGTTTGAAGTGATCGAGATAACACATGAGGTGGTGGAGGAGCTAAAGTGACATCCGATGTAGAGACAGCCTCGATAAACAATCATAGTAGTAGTAGTGGAAGGGGGAGGTGGTGGAGTTGAAGAAACCGTATCAATCACACAAATGGCACCTTTAGTTGTGGCAAATGAGGTAGTTCATCCATCGGTTGGGGATCGAAATCTGTAGTATTAGCTCTTTGGATAGGCAATGTAGTATTTGGATCATGGTCACAATATCGGTACATGTGACGATCATGAAGAATAGTATACTCAACATTTTCATGTAAAAATTTGACACAATGATATAATGTAGAAGCAACGACTTGCATAACATGTAGTCACGGTCTACCGAGATAAGAACTTAAATGAGATTAGAAATTTAATGATAAAGAAAACTCTATTGATATTTTTTGTCCCTACATTAATAGGAAGAACAATGTGACCTACACATGGGTAAAGTGAACCATCATAAGCACAAAGTGAAAGAGATGATGGACTAACATTGACAACATAAATACCGAGATTTTCAAGGAATGACATAGGATAAAGATTAATTTCATATCCATTATCGATTAAAGTACACTTGATACCCACATTGTAAATGTGAATCATAATATACAAGGGTGGGTCATTGTTAAAAGTGTTAAGATCAGCAATAAGATTAGATTTGAATGATAAGTGTTGAGAAAATGCATCTACGAAAGTTTGATATACTTGAGTCAGGATGCATATCAACACGAATGCGAGTAGTAGCAAGAAGATGTTGGACTCTATACCTTACATTAATATTTTTAAGTAAATAATCATTGATTGAGATACTCATGATGACTATAATCGAGGATGACAAGTAAAGAATGAGGATCCTTGAAGTGTAAAGATCGAGTACGGTTTTACCAAAATGATTAACTAAAATAGAAAATATTATTCTTATTCTAGTGTAATCTAATGCTATGAAACATAGTAAACATATGGAATAAATTCAATCTTTGAAATGTAGAAATTAACTCAAGAAACTAAGCAAGTGAAAGATGAAACCCTACTATGCAAGAAGGGTTAAGAAAATCCTTAGGTAATTTGTAGATTATATAGGACTGTGTTGCAATGGAGACTAGGTGAATAGGAGGAGGAAACAACTACACAAAATTGACTAGGCGGGGCACTGGAAAGGTATAGGGATGCCTATGGGTGCCCTGGTATGAAATATTGATGTTTGGTCTACATAAACAACCTGAAAACCTCCTTTGAGGTGTCACTAAATGTTATCCTATGTTTTTCCTATTACACTAATGTTGCTAAACTACACCGAGATGTTCTTATACGACCTATAATAAAGAATCAAGTGTAAAACCTCAGCCAAATAATCAAAACCTGAAAAAATAAATATGTATATAAAGTTGTCGACTATCCTCAATGACCAAAATGGTGGAATTACTCACTAAGAACTTCACTACATCTTAGACCCAATGTAGCTCTAGGTGTGTGTGTGCAAATCGTGCCCTAGGTTGCTCTTGTGCTAGTCGCACTTGTGAAGTAGTGAGAAAATAAGTTGATGTAGAATGTAGTAAATGTGTGCATGGAAAAATATACTTCCCTCTTATGAAGTGTGATGCAGATGAACCAACCTTGTGTGCCTTGTGACGAAGATAGATAGATGTAAATGTAGCTTTAGATGTCTTTGATGGATGTAATTCTAGATGGTGATAGTAGATGCTTAGTGGTTAATCCCTTATTATGGTCACATAACTTTATATTTATATGGTTCTCTTGTTCTAATTTCATAATTAACCCAAAAAGTCCAACCAAAAAAATATAGAAAAGCTCAAAGCGACTAGAAAGTTCCCAAAAGGTGAGTGTAAAGTGCAAAGAGGATCGGGGTGCCCCAGGATGGGACCGGGGTTTTAGGGCACCCGGTCCATGGCTGGCTACCTCGGTCAAAGATATAAAAACACAAAATTACCATACATCTTGGGCAAGTGAAGTGTAAGATAGAAAAACATGCCAACAAGCAATGTAAAAATGACCAAAGACATGAGTTAATTATTACTCATTTCATTTGAGAACCATATGACAAGTAGTATGAGAACGAGACTAAATAATGACTCAAAGTGCATGATTTTGTGTCTATAGATAGTGGTCACATGAGGTACCATAAAGATTACATGATACTATATATGGTGGGTCAATTTCAACTCAATAAAAAGAGTGCTTTAGAGTAGTTTGGGTTGCCTTAACTTATAAAGCGTAACTACAACAATATCACACGAACATGTCGGGGATATAAGGGGAAGAGATGGGAAGGGGATAGAACATGTATCCTTTCCTTAACACATGTTTTTCCAATGAGAGGAATAGTTCCTTAGAAGGAAATAGAATGTATAAAGTTATTTCAAATGTCTCTCTTATAACATGTATTTAATACTTGAATTGCTTAAGGAAAGTAAAAGAAATGTTTTGTGCGAGGTCACACTCTTTGGAATCTTGACTCCTTAGTGAGAGCAAGTGTTATTTGGACCTTAGTTATTCAAAAATGAAGTCAATATGAAGTCAAGGTAATAATGTAAAGGTTATAATAACATTGGTAAATAAGATGAGATTTTTGGAATGATTGTTGAATATCGTATACACCTTGTATGTTACCAAAAAGACTAAAATGACTAAGATGAATTTTATAACAAAAATAAAAAATAAATAAGTGCCTCATTAGTGATAAGTTATTTTATTAAATGGGAAACTTGTAACACTTAAGGAATAAACATATTCTTCATACTCCTAATTGTTATTTAAACAATAATGTCTAATGTTTAGAACTATCAAAAAGGGAAATGTAAATTAATTTATCCTTGTACCGTATTGGCAAGGCCATCTTTTTTTAATTTTCCTCTTAGGGTATCCTTTTGTATGGTGTTAAGCTCATTTGAGAAAATGTGGTGTTGGTTAGCATTATCTCATTGTGTTTACATGTTTGAAGGAAGACTATTTCCTTCAATCCATGTTTAATTCAAAGGATTTATTTGATTATATTACAATCCATGTGATATGCATAGTGATGGTCAAAGACCTCACTCTCTCTCCTCATTTTTGTAAGTTCTTATTTTATTTTTCCATCGTATGATGGGATGTACGTGTTTATTTACTCATTTGAGTAGTAATGTGGTTTTCCTATATGTTGTGTACTTGTTAGTGCTTATTATGGGACTAACAAGCATGTTGTGCATATGGGGGAAGGTAGGGTCATTATGGAGGGATAAGTAAAGATAAAACTAAAGTAAACCTTGTGTGACATTAAGGAGGAACCAAGGTATGTGGGATTTGTTCTAGTGGAGTGATAAGTGGGTTTTGGAAAACCAGGTGGAGGGATAAGTGGCATGCATTTTATTTTATTGGAGGAACCAAGAACTTATGCCCCATACCTTAGTGGAGTGATACCTAACATGTCGACTCTAGTTCCTTTTACAAGTCATTAGAGGCTTGATATTGCATGCTAATGTTTAAGAATGTTCCTAACCATATCTCTTTCGAGCCTCTTATAAAGTCTTGACAAGGTGATATACGATATTTGATTAAATGTTATTTTCCCTTTCTCTTAATGTTAAACCTGTTGATGCATAATTATAGCGCCCCTTAATGTCTCACTGAACTTGATTGGTTGAAACTCTCAATGTCATTACATAACATGGAGATTTTCCCAAAGTGTGGGACTTTACAATTAGGAAAGCTCTCTAGATGAAGGTTGGTTCCTATTCCTCTGTTTAGATGCACACATTCAAATCATAGAGGATCTACCCTAAAATCTACTCTAACTTGCTAAGGAGACAGGGTTAAGAAGATGCAAGAAAATAAACCTAAACTAACAAAGGTGATGCACCAAAGGAATGCTAAATACCTACTTTGACATTAAACAAAAACCATAAAACATGTAATGCAACCACCTTGCACAGTTAACCAAAATTATAATGAGAGATCAGGAGATTGCAATGAACACAAGAGAGGGTTGAAATCATCCACAGACTTATCTTATTGCTCCAAAGATTTGATACAGTGCATTACAATGGACAAGAGGCAAAAATTGCATTACAATTTGAATGGGAGGTTTGAACTCCACAAGATCACTTACAGACAAGAGAAGAAGGGAGGGTGCAAAGAAAAATTCTGCAACCCGCAGAAAAATGCCCCTCCTTACAATATATAGGAAGAATATGAGAGAAAGGGGAGAGAAGAATTTGAATTCTTGCTCCAACCACCCAATAATGCATTGAATTCACTTGCAACAATGATGGGTTCTACTAAAAACCCATGCCTCCATGTACTCTTTTTGTTGGGCAAGAAAGGAAGCCCATACTTCATTTTTGGTAGGTGAGAAGTCGACACCCTAAAAATGACGGTGTATTTCTTAATAGCAGAGATCTTTCCGAAAATTCCCTTCTTGTGTAAATCTAAGCTCCTAGTCAAAATTTATGGCCATCTGAAGGTCGAGGTGTCATTCTACAAAAATAGTGGGTGGTTAGCTCTAACTTTTTCGTAGTTCGAAATGCATGCAACCTCCGAAAACCTGAAATTCAGACTTTCAGACATTTCCATTTTGGAGATTGAAACATTGTTCATCCGCCAACTTTTCTTGAGAGTTCCAAAAGTACGAAACCCAAACCTTGAAACCATGAAACCCGAAAGTCCAAAAATCCATACTTTTAGACTTTTGGACATTTTGCCTTTTCGGAATTTTTTCACTGTTCATCACCCAAAACACCTCGAGAGTTCCCAAAATCCAAAACTCAAAATTCTAAAACTCGAAACACTGAAAGCTGTTGAGTTCACATTCTCCATAAAGTGAAGGTGGGTAGAGAAAGTACACTAGAGAGAAGTAGAAGGTACACATGAAAAGAAATGGAAAGCACCAAAGATTGGTAGACCACCGACAAATGAGGCAAGTAGTCAAGAGAAAGGAGCATACAAAAGGTGTGCAACAAAATTTTATAAGTGAATGGATTGTAGAAGCACACGAGAAGCACTATAAAAAGAGAAATCGCGAGGACTAGTAGATTTCCAACCAATTAGGAAATAAGTCGGAGAAAGAAGGAAGAGATGTATGACGGGATAAAGAGACTTGCCGAGAGAGAGGGAAAGATGGTCGTAGGGAAGAAATGAAGAGATAATATAAGAGGACTGGTAGGTTGCCGACTAATGAGGTAGCAAGTCAAACCAAAAAGAGGCTACAAGAAGTATTCCAAGTAAAAATGAGGATCGTCGGAGGAAGTGACAAAGACTAAAAGGAAGTGACTAGATGAGGTCTAGAAGCATGCATATAAGGAAAAAGGTGGCACATGAGAATGGGTGCATACGTCATTAGAAGGCCAAAGGAATAGGCTAGGAGAAGGAGAAGAGGTAAGACATGCGATAGAAAGTTGTCTATGGTGGAAACCAAATATCAAAGGGCACTGAGGATGCGTGGGAGAGAATATTATCCGAAGACTACAAGAGAAAAAGTAACAAAAGAGACATGATACAATAGAGCTCAATGATAATGAAGAATGCATGCAAAATTTTGGGAGAAGAAGAAAAGAGATGACAATGCTAGCGAGGAAAAGGACAAAGGACAAACTTAGAGGGTCACATGGTTGATAGCAATTGGGATGACATGAAGGTGGATAAGGGGATATAACCACCAAGAGATGTGATCCATGGAGATTGGATAGAAGCATATTATGTGGATAAAGGAAATAAATATTCCAAATTCAAATTTGAAGTCAAGAAGGAAAAATTAAGGATCCATCTTAGAGGAGAGAGAAGTAGGTAAGGAAGTTGTACGTGGCTATAAAATTCCAAATATACCGATGATTTTAAGTTAATCGATTCAATGGGAAATTGAGTCAGCAAGGTAAGAGAAAAATAGGCTCCAAACGGGTTGAAGAGAGTTAGTTGGCCTAAGGGAATGTGAAGAGTTCAGGGTCATCTTGTGAATCCGAGGCAATAGTTTGGTTGGAACTAAAAGGAGCCCACATTTTGTAACCCCATAGAGGGATGTGTATGTTCTATTATATGGTAAGAATGTATGTAGATGTCGAATGTCCATTAAATAACTAAATGCTAAGAAAACATAAATAATTTTCCACTCCATTGTGTAACTATGGAGGAAGCCTCGAGGAGAACCCGATAGAGGCCTTGACCTCATCAAATGGTATCGAGATGGTTCCTTTGTATGAGAAAGTGAGACAGTGTAAATAGCTAATAGAACATCGAAAGTGAGTAAATTAACAAAGGATTTGTGTTCTCCATCATTAAGAGGATGAGTAGATGACATGTAAGGATGTTAAGAGATGGAATAATGATGAGGAAGCAAGGTGAAGAATTGGCCATGATTGTTGAACTTGATGTTGTTTGCGTATGAGTTTGTGTTCTCCATTGAGTGAAGGTTGGTAGAGAACAAATGATATAACTCGATGACACCAAGGAAGGAAGGTGTTTCAAGAACAATGGTCCTAAAAAATCTTGAATAAATGATGAAGGAGCTTGAGGACTCAAGAGGTGTGGATCTGAATGGAACACACAAAAGAATGCAACCTTAATGAAGAAGGGTCTTGCGACCAAGGGTAATGAGGATGTGAAGAGTGCAAAGGAATTGGTGGGAAGTCAAAGGTGTGATGGAGAGAGCGCACATGTGATGCTTGGAAGGCATCAGAAGAAGGATTGCATAGAAGAACAACCTGAAGGTTACACAAGAAGAGAACAATACGAGATGACGGGTCTAGTGTGGGATTACCATAGAAAGATGTGTGTGTGGAGGTGAATCGACTCATAGCACATGAGAGTATCAAGCATGGGAAGGAGGTTGCTCATGAAGAAACAAAGATGTTTGGTAGAGACCAAGAGTGCTCAAAGAAACACATAGGATTGCGAGAGGAGATCATGGAAATGAAAGAAGAAGAAAAGAAAGAAGGTGTGCACATGAAAGAGATGCACACAAAATTCATAGGATATACATGGTAAAACGTCTTAAAGGAGAACAAAGATGAGAGCACGAGAGGGACAAAACAATCGTGGGATATTGTAAGAGTGCGCAGATGAAAATTGGTTTACTCAATAAAGATATATTGGGAGATGTTGAGCAAAGGCGTGCGAAAAGAGGCACACAAGATAAGAATAGAACATGAACCAAGGAAGGTGCATTATAATTTCAGAAAAAATGTAGGAGAATACAAAGGAGGAGACCAAGATCGAGAGAGGCCTAAAAGCAGTCTAATCCAAAAGAATTTACCATAAAGGAAATAAATGCATAATAACTAAAATATGTTATTAAAGTGTGCATGGAAGGAGGCATACAATAATGATAAGAGATCGAGGGATATCTCAAGGATTTTTTCTATGGAGAGGTTCCGAAGTCTTGTTCAAAGGAAAGGGTGCCAAAGGAAGAGAAAGAATAGAAGGAGAAGATAACACATCAAAATTTCCATAACAAGCTAGAGAAAGAGGTCAAGACCATCAACCGAGAGTATGGTCTAAGATATCCCAAGGAGGAGGAAGATAAGAATCCCCTGGAAGAAGTCCGTAGGAAAGGGATATTCATAGCCCACAATAAGGTTGTGTTAGGAGTTATGCGTAAAGAGATATTTGTGGAAAGGGTCGCAGTTAGAAGGTTACCAAGTGGAAAAGGAGGGGCATGGAGTCAAGACATGCTGAAGAAGCCTAAGAGAGGAATGGTGAGAAGGAAAAGTATCTTGTAGATTGAGAGAGCAAAAAAATAAAGAGTCACGATGAAAGGGTGACATAGAAGAGAAGGGACTCAACGGAAAGGAACACCATAGAAGAAAACATAAGGGAAAATAAATATGCATGGAAAAATGGAGGCAAGGAAGACTCATGAAGGATCAAGCAGGAGGATCCATTTGGAGGAAAAATAAGAGCTATAGCGAGAAGGAGCTCACAAGTGTGTGTGAGATAACACTGAAAAGACATCTAAAGGTGACAAAATATTGGAAGAAGTGCTAAAAGAAACATAAGAGGAGGATGGCTCGATAGAGGAGGGAGCTAGGATTAGTTGTCCAAAGAGTGGTTTAACTACTCACTATAACTTCTTGAGGAAGACCTCAAGTCTTAAATACCCAAGATGTTTGATACTGGGGGCATCTTGAGACTTAGCCAAAAATGCACTAGAAGGGAAAGATGCGCCAAAGCTATGAAGCACACATGAGAGAAAAAAAGGATTAGAACAAGGAGGTGCACATGAAAATTGGAATAGGGTGTTCGGAGGACATGCAAGTGGAATAGCCACAAGAGAAGGGTTTTCAAAGCGTACATTAAACAAGGTACACCTAAAGAGAAATAAAAGGCACATAGGAAAAGAAATGAAGAGTACAAAGTCGGTAGATTGTGAACCAATGAGGTAACCACTAAAGAGAAATGAGCACACAAAAGGCATAGGACAAAAGTCTATAAGAAAAAGGATCATAGAAGCACACGAGAAGCACAATAGGAGAAGTATTTGAGATTAGTAGAGAATTGATCGATGAGGCATGACCAATCGGGAGAAAGAGAGAAGAGATGCACGATAGAATAAAGAGATTGCAAGAGAGAGGAAAGATGGTCACGGTGAAGTAATGACGAGAGAATAAAAGAGGACTGGTAGATCGATGACCAATGAGACAACTATTTGAAGAAAGATGAGGCCAACAAATAGGAGGATCGCTAGAGGAAGCGATACAAACAAAAAGAGAAGTGATTGGGAGTCACAAGTTCTAGGCACATACACGAAGAGTTGAAAACAAGGCAAAAGGCGGAAAATGAGAATGGGTGCATAGGTCATGAGAAGGTTGAAGGAATAGGTTGGGAGAAGGAGAAGAGGTAAGACACACAAAATAAATTTATTCATGGTGGAAATAAAATGCAAGGGCATAAAATTTGCATAGGAGAGTAGATTATCCGAAGACTATAAGTTGAAAAGTGATAAAGGAAATGTGATACTGAAGAGAGAACGAATGTAATAAAGAAAGAACACAAAAGTTTATGAGAATAAGAAAAGAGCAGAGAACATAGAGAAATGAAGAATGAGGTGAAAAGATATGACGACTCTTTGGTAGGAAAAGGACAAAGAATGAACTTGGAAGGTCACGTGGTTTATAGTGAAATAGATGACATAAAGGTGGATAAGGGGATATTATAACCACAGAGAGACTGGAACACGGAGATTGGCCATAATCGAATTACATGGATAAGGGCAATAAAAATTCTAGATTCAAATTTGAATTCCAAGTGAGAAGAATGGCAGAGCCAACTCATAAGAGTGACAAAATGAGAAAGGAAGGTGGACACGGCTATAAAAGGCCAAACCGACCACTGAGTTGAAATTAGTTGATTCGATGGGAAAGTGAGTCAACAAGGTGTGATCCAAATAGGCACCAAAGGGGTCGAAGAGAGTCGATTGGCGAGGGACCGAGAAGAGGTCAGGATAGACTTATGAAGCTAAGGCGATAGAGTGAAGAAGCTTGGTTGGCCCCTAGGAGGCACTAATCTTTTACAACCCCATAGAGGGATGTGTATGTTCTATTAGAGGGAAATAATGGATGTAGATGTCATATGCCCATTAAAGAAACTAAATACCAAGAAAACATAAACAATTTTCCAGTTTGATGTGTAACTTTGAAAGTGGCCTCGGCGAGAACTTGGTAGAGGCCTTGACCTCATCATAGAAGCACCCCAAAGGACGAAATTCATTGGAAGCCTCTAAAATATTTGTGTATTTTTGTAAATGCTCTTCATTTCTTTTCACGACACTTAAAACTCCACACTAAAACAAGATACTAAATGTAGTATTGAAATGTGTATTCAAACAAACTAAATTAAAGCCATTAAAAACCTCAATTACTTATGCGACTTGAATTTTACATTTATTTTTTCAAATTTTTACATTCAACTCAATCGATCATTATACTATATAAATAAACGAAATAAATTTTTCAAATCATTTATAAATATGAGAACAAATGTCAAATTTTCAATTTTCCCTTAAAAAAAAAGTACATAAAAATTTATGTAAAACAATTGTTTTGATTTCTCTATATTTAAAAATATTGAAATAATATTAAAACATTAGAAAAGTTAACATGTTGAAAAGATATTTTTATTATTAAGAGTGTGCTTATTAATTAATTGGGGTGAAACATATTAGACAGAATCAACCAATAGAAGCGTTCATCGATGATGCAACAATCGGGAGAAAGAGAGAAGAGATGCATGACATAAACAAGAGATCGCAAGAGAGAGGGAAAGATGGTCGCGAGGAAGCAATGAAGAGAGAATAAAAGAGGGTGGTAGATAAACGACCAATGAGGCAACTAGTCGAAGAAAGAAGAGGCCACAAGAAGTAGGCCAACGAACAAGAGGATCGCTAGAGGAAGCAGACAAAGACAAAAAGGGAAGTGATTGGGAGTCACGAGTTCTAGACGCATACACAAAAGAGTTGCGAACAAGGCAAAAGGTGGAGAATGAGAATGGGTGTGTGGGTCACGAGAAGGTTGAAGGAATAGGCTAGGAGAAGGAGAAGAGGTAAGACACAAAATAAATTTATTCATGGTGGAAATAAAATGCAAGGGGCATAAGGCTACACAAGAGAGTAGATTTTCTGAAGACTATAAGTTGAAAAGTGACGAAGGACATGTGATACAAGAGAGAATGAATGTAATGAAGAAAGAACACAGAAGTTTGTGAGAATAAGAAAAGAGCAAACAACACAAAGAAATGAAGACCGAGGTGAAAAGATATGACGACTTCTTTGGTAGGAAAAGGACAAAGAATGAACTTGGAAGGTCACGTGGTTCATAGCAAAATGGATGACATGAAGGTGGATAAGGGGATATAACCACCAAGAGACGTGGCATGTGGAGATTGGTCATAATCGAATTACATGGATAAGGGCAATAAAATTCCAGATTCAAATTTAAATCCCAAGCGAGAAGAATGGAGGAGCCACTCATAAGAGAGAGAAATGAGAAAGGAAGGTGCACACGACTACAAAAAGCCAAAGCGACCACCGAGTTGAAATTAGTTGATTCGATGGGAAAGTGAGTCAACAAGGTGTGATCCAAAATTTGGCCGAGGGACCGAGAAGAGGTCGGGATCGACTTGTGAAGCTAAGGCAATAGAGTGAAGAAGCTTGGTTGGCCCTAGGAGGTGCCAATCTTTTTAACCCCATAGAGGGATTTGTATGTTCTATTAGAGGGAAATCATGGATGTAGATGTCATATGCCCATTAAAGAAACTAAATACCAAGAAAACATAAACAATTTTTCACTCGATGTGTAACTCTAGAGGTGGCCTCGGGGAGAACTTGGTAGAGGCCTTGACCTCGTCATAGAAGCACCCCAAAGGACGAAATTCATTGGAAGCCTCTAAAAGATTTGTGTATTTTTGTAAATGCTCTTCATTTCTTGTCATGAAACTTAAAACTCCACACTAAAATAAGATAATAAATGTAGTATTGAAATGTGTATTCAAACAAAATAAATTACAGCGATTAAAAACCTCAATTATTTATGCAACTTGAATTTTACATTTATTTTTTCAGCTTTTTACATTCAACACAATCGGTCATTGTACTATATAAATAAACGATAATAAATTTTTCAAATCAATCATAAATATGAGAACAAATGTCAAATTTTCAATAAAAATTTATGTAAAACAATTGTTTTGATTTCTCTATATTTAAAAAATATTTAAATAATATCAAAACATTAGAAAAGTTAACATGCTGAAAAGAAATTTTTATTATTAAGAGTGTGCTTATTAATTAATTGGGGTGAAACATATTAGACAAATCATGTGCCCGTACCAAAATTTCAGTGTTCAAAACACTCTCGCAAAAGTGTAACTGTAAATACTTAAAAATAGAATTGTTTGAAGTAAAATAGAGATTTTATTTAGAACTAATAAGACCATTTAAAAGCATGTTATCCAACGGTCTACTCTATAAGTGCGAGACAACTGTTCAAACAAAAAAGCAATGGGGCGCTGATAAGTGCAAGACAGCTGTTAAACCCTTAGGTGACAGCTGGACAAAGAAAGTCGGTGGAGCAGCTGGATAAAAAGCTCTTGCAAGTGAGCTTTCCACTCAATTTTTCTTCCTCGTTTTTCCGTACTCTTTTCCTGTTCTGGATTTTTTCCGTATGTGCATTTTGTGATCACAGATTTGAGTTTTTCAGTGTGTGATTTACTGTGGTTTGAAGTATATTGTCTGTATTTTTGAGTTTAGCGTGTGTCTTGAGTCCATTATGCCTTTATTTTTGTGCTTCGGGTGTCTTGAATCTCTTATGTTCGATTTTTTGTGGTTTTAGTATTTTTATATTTTTTATTTGAGTTATTTTGCTCCCTATTTTTGTGATTTGAGATTTTGTTTGGCTCTTCTTTTTATGTTTTTGTATGTATGTAAAGTGCTCTGTTCGAGGTAAGAATGGCTCCGGGAACAAATCAGACTGGGTGGATAGCGGGGAGTGAATCGGGCTTAAGCAGCGAGCATTAGCATTTCAAGGTAAGTGTTATTCTATTATTAGTCTTTCTTCCGAAATTGCATATTATTGATGTGTATTTGAGATTTTTCAGCTCATTTTGCGCCATATGATTTACATTAGTTTGCTGTTTTGTTTTAATCCAGCACAGGGTTTAGGTTTCTTCTCCGTGTATTCATTGTTGTAGGTTACAATATAGAGATACTTTAAACTTTAAAGGGTTTTGAGTAAATGCACAAGGTGTGGGTTATCTCTGTGTATTTATTTATTGAACTGGAAGAGTCCCCTGCCCTAATGCTGTAGAGCCACCATTAGGTTATCCCTCTCTGTGACAACTGCAGTGATATGGATCTCGCCATTAAGGTTAGGATCTCTCAGGAATACTCCTGGTGAAAGTGGTTAAATTTGAGCTCCACTCAGCCTTATTATAGTCTCATAACAAATTCCCTGTTTCCAATGGGGACTAACAGGGGAAAAGTGGAGATAAATTTTTTCAACAGTGCGCTTGACAGTAAGCTTTGCCCGTGTGTTAGGCTTCTTTTACAGATCTTTAGGGCATCAATTTGGCCTTGAATTTTTTAGGTTAGGTTTCAATCTGGCCTTGAATTTTTTAGGTTAGGTTTATACGTTTCAGACAAGGTTAAATTAATTAATAATTAATAATATTCTGCATTACCATTTATGTACGTGCAGTATTTTTGATCTTTTGATCTGTGATTGTTAGAATTTTCGTTTTCTGAAATTGTTCACATGTTTGAACTGCCCTTATTTAGAGTTATTATCAAGGGTTCTGAAAAAAATGCCCGGGATATAGATTTCCCCTGTTGGGTTTTCCAACTATTAATATATTTCTGGGTGAGTTGTGTAGATTATTGTTAGGGGTTTGATTTTCCCGCGACATTTGGAATTTATGGTTTATAAATTTCATTTAGGATCAGATGGTTTACCAGTAATTTCATATCTGGATGGATTAGGATTTGGTCTTTCATTTGAGATGGCTTACCTTAATTTCAGATGGTTTCACTTATTTTCAGTTGGTTTCACTTAATAGTGGTTTGTAAAATACTCACTTGTGGCTGATTTTGTCTACCTTGGGTTTCAGATTTGTTCCGTGTAATTACTTTACACTTCGAGCATATACTTTTTTATTTTTTCAATCAAATGTGCCGAGTTTAGTTTGGGATCTGACATGTTTTAGATCAGGAAATGAATTTTGGGTAGATATAAACGTAATTGAGTTTGTATTTGTCCTTGCATGGGTTTAGTTTTGGATATACATACTTACATTATTTACCGTATGTCCATGTAAGGTTTAACTCTTGTTTTGTATTTTGTGTTTTTGGCATGGATGGAACTGTTTTTCTCCGGTCTTTTTTTTTTTTTTTAACTGGTGAAGTACAGTCATCAACGAAGGCCTGGGTAGTCTGTCTATGTAAGTGTTCATTATTAGTACTTATTTTCCTTGTCTTACACGCAATTGTTTATTTTATTTTTAAACAATGTTTATGTACAAACCTTAGTTCGTATATTTTAATTGAAAACCTTTTTCTGAAGTACTGCCAGGTGTCAGACAAGACTTTAACAAATCGGATAAAAATTATTTTGTGGGGAGATCTGAAGTTTCATTTGAGTTGTAATCAATTTTTATTTTGAACTTTTAACTCGAGGAAGCGAGATCTGAAGTGTCAATTTTTATTTTGAACTTTTAACTCACTATTTTTATGTTGTATCTCGAGTAAGCGAGATTAAATTTAATTTTTTTAAAGTTTTTACCTTATATTTTGCCACCTAGAGTATTTTATTTTTTATGTTGTATTTCAAGTAATTGAGATTAAATTTAAACTCTTTTCACTTTGTTAAAAGTTTTAATTTTTATTATAAAAATAATTGTTGTTTTGCCACCTAGAATAATTTATTAATGGTAATGGAAATTTGTGACCACTAATGTTAGTTATGATATATTTGATTTTTTTAAATATAATAACTAAAAGATGAGTGATCAGATATTAACATATCTGATCAATTTGTTATAAACCCATTATGTTAATTTGCTACATTTAGTTGACTAGGAAATTTGCGAACGAATTTTTTTATTTAATGTTATTTTGTATATTTTTAAAAATCAATTTTCTTAATTTGGTTCTATTTAGGAAAGGTAAAAACTGTTGAATTTATGATGTGTATGTTGTGAATGTATTTTATAATGTGTTTTAAATTTATTATATAAAAATTTGATTTGAAAATGATATTTTGTTAAAGATATTTTTGTGTGTGTAATTTTGTTAATGTGTTATATGTTTATTGTTTTTGTGTTTGTATTTAATTTTGTGATTATTTCATAATAAATATGATAGGTTGATTATTTTAATGTCTTGAAAGTGTTTTTATTTGATGAATGTTTATTGTTTTAATATATATTGTTAATGTGTTGTGTGTGATTGTTTTTGTGTTTGTATTTAATTTTGTGATTATTTCATAATAAATATGATAGGTTGATTATTTTAATGTCTTGAAAATGTTTTTATTTGATGAATGTTTATTGTTTTAATATATATTGTTAATGTGTTATATGTTTATTGTTTTTGTGTTTTTATTTAATTTTGTGATTATTTTGTAATAAATATGATATGTTGGTTATTTTAATGTCTTGAAAGTGTTTTGATTTGATGAATGTTTATTGTTTTAATGTGTATTTTTATTTAATTTTGTGATTATTGTGTTATAAATATGATATGATGATTGTCTTAAGATGTGTTTTATGAATGTGTATTTTATATTTAATTTTGTGATTATTGTGTTATAAATATGATATGATGATTGTCTTAAGATGTGTTTTATGAATGTGTATTTTATATTTAATTTTGTGATTATTGTGTTATAAATATGATATAGATGATTGTTAAATAGGCATGATGTAAGTGTTTGATACGATGATTGTTTAAATGTGTTTTGATTGTATTTTATCATTGTTTAATATGTTATTCATTATAACATATGAAATAATTAACGTATTTTAATACATATTAGTGTGTGTTGATAATTGATTGTTGTTTTGTTTGTATTTTGTCATAATTATTGTTTAATATGCTATTTCATTATAGAATATGAAATAACTAAATGTGTTTTAATATTTTATAGTGTATGTTGATAATTGATTGTTGTTTTGTTTGTATTTTGTCATAATTATTAAATGTGTTATAATGATATAATGATCATTATATTATTTTAAATTACAATTTTTTAAAAATTAATATTTAAAATTTAAAAATTTAAAAATGAATGAAAATTTAAAGTTTATAAAAATCGGTATTATTAAAAAGAAAAGGGAAAAATAAAAAAATGAAAAAAATTAAAATTAATAAAAATGAATTAGAATTTTTTTAAAAATAATACAAATTAAAAAATTAAATATATTAATATAGATTTAAAAAAATAATAGGAATTATAATTTTTAAAAATAATATAAATTAAAGAACTAATAAAAGTGATGAAAATTAATTTTAAAAAAATTTAAATATTAATACAATATTAAAAAAATTAATCAAAAATTGATAAAATCTTATAAATATTGGAAAAAATAAAAAATTAATATACTAAATTTAAAAAAGTTAAAATTAAAAAAATTAATAATTTTTAGTAAAATTTAATAGTAATATAAATAAAAATTAATATTCAATTTTTAAAAATTATAATTAAAATAAAAATAATAATAAAAAAGAAACGAAAAGAAATAAAAATAGAATTTCTTATACAATTAAAAATACAATCGAATTAATATAAATTAGAATAAAAAAGAATTAATAAAAACTAGAAGTATAAAATGAAGGACAAATTAAGAAAAATTTAATAAAAAATTAATTATTAATTAAAATTTTGATAAAAATAAAGAAACATTAATAAAATTAATACAATTTAAATATTAATAAAAAATAAAGAGTATGAAATTAAGAAAATATTACAAATTATAAAAAAATAATAATTAATACAATTTAATAAAAACTAATTATAAATAAATAAAAATTAATACAATTTAGATATTTAATAAAAACTAAAAAATGATATAATTTTAATAAATAAGAATTAATTAAGAAAATTTTTACTAAAATTGGAATTTATAAAAAAATTTAATAAAAAATTAATTATTAATTAAAAATTTGATAAAAATAAAAAACATCAATAAAATTAATACAATTTAAATATTAATAAAAAATAAAGAGTACGAAATTAAGAAAAATTAAATAAAATTAGAAATTATTAAAAAAATAATTAATACAATTTAATAAAAACTAATTAAAAATAAATAAAAATTAATACAATTTAGATATTTAATAAAAACTAAAAAATGATATAATTTTAATAAATAAGAATTAATTAAAAATTAGAATATCATTAATAGAAATAGAAACAATTAAAGAAAATTTAATAAAATTAGAAAATGATATAATTTAAATAAATAAGAATAAATTAAAAATTAAAATAAATAAAAATTGACAAAAATAAATTAGAATATCATTAATAGAAATAGAAACAATTAAAGACAATTTCAAAATTAAAATAGAATTTTATAAAAAAATAAATAAATAAAATTAAAAATTAATAAAAACTAGAAAATAAAAAATCAATATTAAATGAACATAATAAAATTCAGAAAAAATACTACAATAAGAATTAATCAAAATTAGAATTTCATATAAATAAACAAAAAATAAAAAAATAGAATTAAGAAAAACTAAAAACTATAATTAAGAAAAAATTAAAATTGGAAATTAATCAAAAAATTGAAATTAATAAAAAAATATTAGTAAAAATTGATAAAAAGCAATATAATTTAAAAATAAAAAGAAAAAAATTATTTAAAAATAAGAATACAATAATTAATAATTAATAAAAAAGTAAAAATAAAAAATAAAACATTAATAAAAATAAATAAAAATAGATTTAAAAAAATCAAAATTTGAATATCATTAATAAAAATAGATACAATTAATACAATTTAAAATTAAGAAAATTCATATTTACAATTTAAAATCTGAAAATTAATTTAAAAGTAAACATTAATTGAAGTCATAAAAATCAATACGAATAAAAAAATAATAATTAATAAAAATAAAACATTAATAAAATAAATAAATAAATTTTTTAAAGAAATCAAAATTTGAATATTATTAATAAAAATAGATACAATTAATACAATTTAAAAATTAAAATAGAAATAAGAATACAATAATTACTTCCGTTTTGTGTATTTCCTTTTCATTCGTATTTCCTCTTTATCTTTTCTTGAATAAATTCCCTTCTGTGTAGGTCGTCAGTTCCGCACTGAAACCAAAAAATTTGGATGGGAGATTAGAACTATTTTTCAGTAGATAGATCGAATCATTCCATTGATATGAATGTTATATATCGGATCAATCTCCAACTGTGTCTTTGAACCCATCTCATATTGACACAGCGGTGGAAAGAATACCCTGTTGTGCTTGGACTTCAATAAAATAATAATAGTTAATAAAAAGTAAAACATTAATAAAAATAAATAAAAAATAGATTTAAAAAATCAAATTTGAATATTATTAATAAAAATAGATACAATTAAATACAATTTAAAAACTAGCAATCGCATGCAAGGAGTGCAATGTGAACGCCAAAAGGGATTGGGGGAGTAGTGAAGAGTGGAGGAGGTATGAAAGGTCAATTTTGAAGGAGATACATTTGTTAAGGGAATTTGACAAAGGAGAATGTGGAGCAAGGGGATAGATGGATGGAATCAAAAAATCCATCCATCTACAAAGTTCAATGCACAAATCCGGTAACAAAACAATGAAAAAATCACAAAATTTAATCCTTACTCGTGTTTCTCCCCAAATATTCAATGACACGAATGTTAGAAAATGTGGAGAGAGAGAGAGAGAGAGAGAGAGAGAGAGAGAGAGAGAGAGAGAGAATATAATGTGCAAACAACAAATGAAGAGTAACCAGAATGCACACATTATCATTGTGTACCCGTCAATTTATTAAGTGAAAAGTGGTTGAAGTAGTTTCAACTGTTTATTAGTTAAGACTTAACTAATATTAATAAATAAACTTATATTAAACCTTATATTTTAATAGTAGGAACTCCTTGGAACTAAGATTCATGACCCTTATGTTAACACACAAGACTACTTCAATTAAACCGAATAATTTACAATTAATAATCTCCACAAAAGTATGATCCCTTCATTTTTCATTCTAGAGAGTTTAGAAGGCATCTACCTTAATAGGAAAACAAAGGTAGCATGCACTCATTACAGCTATCATCACTCATTAAATCAATAAGTCTATAGAAAGCAACTCTACATAGAATTGAAAACCCATTTTGCATGAGCTCCTTGGAACTAAGAGAAATGCCTGTTTATGCTAACATAGAAGGCTACAACTTCACTTTAAACCAACCAATTAACAAATAATAGTATCCACAAAAGGATGCTTCAGTTTATCAATCTGAAGCCCCACCTAGCTTTTCAGTCAAGACTCCCATGAAATCACATTTTTCCTAATGGATCCTCATTTACCTACTTTAGGTCTTTTTATGATTTGGATGTTTTGTTGGTGCTCCATTTCTATAATGCAGTATATGATAAAATAAAGAAGAAACATAATAGTTTCATAGAATTTATAGTTAATAGAACATCGGATATAACTGTACCTAAATTTTCAATGCTAAAGTGCATTCAAAGATGAAAAAACAATGTGTCCTCTGTCCTCTTATCAGTCATTTAGAGTTCCACAAGACAACTTTGAATTCAAATGAGTTGTATGGGACAACATCATAGTTTAGATCCTTGTAAAAATGTTCAACCTCTTGAAAAACTTCTACAACTCTTTCAATTCAATGTAATTTACTGTATTATAAATTCAAATCTGATTTTAAATATAATATAAACAGCAGAAACATTTAACCCACTTTGCCACTAAAATAAGAGGCCTAGTAACTGGAACAGGGTTCAAATGTGTTTGTACACGAAACCATTAGAATGGTTTGTGAAGAGTTATACAACTGAGTATTTCAAGCCGCTAAAACAATCTTTTAATAAATGTAAACCAACTTTCAATATACATGAGTGACTTGAATTTAAAAGCTACTAAAACAATCTTTTAATAAATGTAAACCAACTTTCAATATACATGAGTGACTTGAATTTAGAAAACCAAGTGGGCATTTTTCCTGCTTGTGTAGATCCAACATACTCCATCCAATACTACAAACAGATAAGAACACTAATTCCTATGAATTTTCATATACATTTTGCTGGAGCTACAATAATAAGAAGAATGAAAATTTTGAATGTAGCATTACCCACACTCAAAAATATTAATATGAACCCAACCTCATCTATTTTTGATTTCTCTTCAGATAAAAATCATCTGGAATTCAAAATGTATGCCATTCATCAGTATAAACTGATTCACAAAAAAGTGAGTGGATGAATCACACTCCTTGCAAGTACTCTACCATCATTGTTTCCAATTGGACAACAATGGATGGTATCCAAAGCAAAGCTTTTATTTCCCAAAGGTGGGAGAGGAAGGAGAGAGAGAGACCTTTGCTGGAGGGCAAGGAGAGAGAAAGACCTTGGTTGGAGGGCAAGGAGAGAGAAAGAGTTTGACTAGAACACTTCTCATAGATGAGTGTACTGATGTCAGTGGGGTAGTTGGTTCTTTTAAGCCCACTAGAGAAATACACTACTTCAACTTGATTATTGTCGATTCTGTATCATTGGACAAGCCATATTTTGAACCTGTTATATACAAAACACAATGGGGCTGCTGCACATCCTTATGCTCAATCACAATGACACCCACAAGCACAATCATAATTTACAATCCCCTGCACCTTCATTAATATTAAACTCCAGAACTCGCTCCAGCTTTAACTTTCCCTTTATTAGGTCGACACTCTTCACACTTAAAAACAATGTCTGTGGGAGAGGTGAGATTGTTATTTTGGTTGAGCATTTTGGGTTACAGCTGCATGATTTACCGCCCAAATTGAAATTAAATATGTCTGCAATTGTAAATTGCGAGCGGAGTGAGAAAGTTGAGAGGGCTCTGAAATATCTTGATCAATAGGCCTGTGGTGTTTTGAGTGTAGAGACTACGGGCACAGTGAGAGCAAGTTACCCCAAATTCATATTCCCTGCACAGAGAATCACCCAAGCCCTTGACGCAATCTTCTTTTCACAGCTCATCCAATAAGAGACCGATACAACTGTCTTTACCAGTGGGATAGAGACCAGTGGGAAACCTGGGAATATCAGCATTAAATCTTGATCCTTTCAATCTATGTTGAAACAAGAAACGTATCAGATGTGTGAAGGGTGCGTTGAATGGCACGATGAGAATCACAGGGTTGCCTTTCTACAGCAAGGGCTTGAAAGCCTTTCTCATGCCTTTCATTGCCAATATACATTGCAATGTCACGCATGAATACCCGCTCTCATCCCCAATCTCAATCCCTGTGCATACAAAATGTCCCATATTTATTTATAATTGCCACAAACAAATCTTGATCTCTATTTCTCAACAAATATCTATTGCCACAAAAAATCTAATGTAGCTCTCATGAGTCATAACACCACTCCCGCTCTCGCTATTTATCTTACTCTCGCTATATGGTTATGATATTATGATATCGTTGTGATGTTTTGAATCCAACTCTCAGTTATTTGCTTATCATCAACGCCTCTAGTGATGAGATGGCTACTTCTATTGCCTGGTTCTCGTTTGGTAAATGTTCTTGGGTAAATGTCCAGTAGTGACTCAGGTGCCGATGTTGCCAGTAGTGTAGTTGAATACTCTTCTTGGGTAAATGTCCATAATTGGAGATTGTGATTGCTTTCTGCTAGATAGAGAAGAGTATCATGTCATACCTACTTCAACTTCTATAATTGACTCAGATTTTTCTTGCACTACAAAGTATGTTTGACATTTGACACTTGGTTAGGAATAGTAGATGCTAAGGCTTGAACTAATTTTAGTTGACTTAAATTCTCTTCTGCACCAACCAACACAATTCCCTTTGGCTTCAACCTGCATTATCAACATAAATCTCAATATATTGGTTGTTATTAATCAACACCACCATCCAGTTCTTTAAAATTTTCTGACATAATTATCTACCAGCTACCTAACCCACAAATAAACATTACCTTGCCTTAAAAAGTATGAGATAGGTGGCCAAACTACCCTGTGAATTCACCTCAGAATTTTTTTTTGCAAGCAAAAAATCTTTGAGTTTGAGTGACCATTGAGGCTCGCAAGCCACTGTCGTTGTGGGAAATCAGCAAAACAAAAGAAAAATCAACTCGTGACAAAATGATAATGGCAAATCAACCTGCATGAAGCATCAATATTAGAGATACTAAAAACAATTGAAAGAGAAATTGCCAAATATTTAGCGAGGACCACACCTATGTTAAGCACTTTTAAATTTACTTCACTTCCAGCTAAGGTCAGATAATCCATAACAAGCACTTGAATTTCATACGAGTTCCATTAAAATGGACTTATGAGAACAAGAAATAGAAGGAATATAAGTCATACGGCTATTGACACAAGAAGGTGAACTTGAAACTGTTAGGGCGATAAACATTGAGAAGTATATGGAAAAACATCAAAACACTGGGCTTGAATGTCTCGTATTAGAAGTCAAATAGCTCATAGGTCTGACCAGAGATCAATGTTTACAAGGATTAGGCAATCCTTTTTCTTCCTATTGTGATTAACTGGGGCTTAAAGTCAGTCTCCATTCAAGCTGATCTAAGCAGGAACTGCACACCATTCTACCTCCCTAGAGGACTCAAAATATACCTGCAGGAGAAAACCCTTCCACCAGAACCATGCATGAAATTATGCCCATGCATCCAAGTTTTTATTCTCTTTGCTATGATCCCTTGTCTGATGATTGAAAGTTTTCATGCTTACCTTTTGTAATGCCCTGTTTGGCATCGAATTTCGTTGTTACGTCCTTGTCCTTTTGCGTGTCATGTGTATACTTCCAAAATTTACATACATGTTCGCCAAGACACTTGCAAATACAACATATGACGAAAATCCCATCTCCATTATGGTTTTGATGGATGCCCATAGGCTGTTCCAAACATCCCATTTTGGCACGAAATTTACACCTTGTGGCGTCTTTGCTTTACACCTACCAAAGGTAGTGGAGGCTGGATTTACACCTAGCTGAGAGGATGTACATGAGTATGAATATGCAGGCACATATTTTAGTTTACACACATGGATAGTAGAAAATAGATGCACATAGAGTTGAAACTGCCACTTACTTGAAGATGGATATCGGTGTAATTTAGAAGTAGTATCCGAATATCTCTCTAAGAACATACAATTATCTTACAACAAAGAAGGTAGCTATGTCCTCTGGGTTTCTTCGTAGTTCAATAAACAAGTTATACCTGCATGATAATCCTTTCTTGCCATTGGAGTTGCTGAGCCCATTTTCATATATGAAGAAAAGCTGCTGTGTTGAATTCTTCTGGCGTTTGTGCTCGTTCTTTGCAAAGTATAGTATTTGAGAGAAGAATAGGATAAAATAGGTTTTTCAACAGCGAATTTTTCAAGTTGAGTTTAAATGGGGAGCTTGACGTCAATTAGAAAAAGTTCACATCTTTTGTACAAATGATAACCTAGACAAAGAGAACCTAGACGTACATCTATGAAGCTTACCGTGGAACCAGTATTCATTCCTTATTTTTACAACTACCAATTTTGGTCATTTATTGGACTTGGATAACAATATACACAGCATGCTTTATCCCCTTCTTGGTGTGGAGGGTGGAGTTATTAAAGTCTAAACGCGTTGGACTCCTTCTTTGGTGGCCGCACTTCTTTATTATTTTGGATCCGCAAATCTTCTTGGTTTCTTATTTTGATCGCCGCTTATCCTCTCGGACCGCGTGAGATTTTCCTTGGGTAGACCACGTGTGGAGTGGCCGAGAGGCGTCTTTCCGGTTTCGTGGGTAGAGAGCCATCGAATCCTATTATGTCCAGGCGTTTTTCTCCCTGGTTCCACCATGGGTGCCTTCCTGCTTTGGCCGCATGGGTCTGTATGGCGGTTATATAAGGAGCTTGAAGCTAGTGAGGAAGGCGTGTTACCTCCACTTTCATTGGGTCTTTGCGAGGTGTGTTCTTGTCGGGATCCACAAAGAATTGCCCTATAAAACACACACGTTTGCTTTGCTTTATAATAATGGCAATGCCTAATAATCCTTCTTGTATGCAAAACATCCCATTACTCCTTGCATTTATACGGGCCTTTGTTGAATGCTAATTTATGCAACCTTTGCATTGTTCACAAGATCGGGACGAGGCGAGGGAGCTCTGAGTCCACAAGATGGGGCTGCCATTGCAATTGCACCCAATAAACTGATGACACCTAACAAAATCAGCACCTCAAACACTATTACAGGCCTTGCAATTGCAAAAGTTCACAAATTAACCACACGCAATGTGGTCATCACGAGATATGTCCCGGACAGAGTATTTCACAAAGTGGGAACATATGAATGCATGCCAGACAATGGCTGCTCCGTGATTTCAAAGCCACAATCCCCTATCTCAGACCATATGCTCTGCAGGGCTATTCATGGGCTTCTGTATCCAACGCCTATGCTTTTCTTGATTACTATGTCACGGATAATTATAACAATTCTTCTCATGTTGATTTTCTTGATGTGATGGCTTCGGATCATGGACTGATTGAGACCAGGAAGCGGTGTTCTCATTCTAATTTTGAAACCCCAATGGAGAAAACCGGGTTTGTGGATTGCCCACTGTGGCCATTTCTTCTGCTCTACCATGACAATGGTGTTTGGAATGGTCTTGCACCAGGTGAGTATCTCACATCTCCAGACAAGAGAATAAGGCTGGAAATGGAAAGAGGTTGTAATCTTGTATTGACTGATACACAAGACCGAATCAATGGCACAAGAATACTGCAGGAGATGTAGACCAGCTGTGTTTTCTGCGCCTTCAGTCAGATGGAAACTTGGCTATATATGATTCTAGTTCTAATTCTACACCTGTGTGGAGTATTTCTGAGGGATGTGGGTATGGCTGTATTAAGTTTAGTGCATTGGTTGTGTGGGTTTTCTATGGTGGTTGTGATGCTCTTCAGAACAGAGTGCTTCTATCTTCCCGGAGTTGCTCCCGAGGATTCCAAGAAGGCATGTTTCAATCACCCCCTTTCCTATGCCAAGCATGGCCGTTAACAGGTATAGATCTTCACAGCCGAGGAAGAGAAGTGCGCGCAGTTGTGTTCTTTGTTGCCCGAGCCCGGTCGACGTGGTTGTTCGTTGGAAGAATTCTAATCAGGCATGTTAAATCTACTCCTTGTAATGGTTTTCTACTTTCTTTCAGTATCTTGAAATGAATATTCTTTTCCTATGAATGGTGCCTAGACAAAAAGTTTTCATGGTTGTTTATATCATTTGCCTGATTGTGTTGGTTGTTCCTTTAAATCTTGTTCCATTTTCTTTGGTTTTGCTTGGAATGTTCTCTTCCTCTCTTATAGCTTACTCTATTTTCATATTTGTCTAAATGGGCTACTGCAATATTGAGTGATGCAGTCTAGTTCGTAGGGAAGGAAACATTATTGAGTTTTGTTTTCTTATTTGAATCTCTTTTAAAAGAATTTGTGATGGTATTTATAATCAAGGTTACTAAATGGAAGGTTAATCCTACATATCTCTTTTTGGTTGAATAAATACGTATTTCTGTTTAGGCTCTCCTATTTTGCTAAAAGGTACATTAATAGTGACATTGTGTTCTAAAACTTGTTTAAGCTTGTGGGCATTCCTTACTTTACTGCTTAATTAGAAAATGGCATTTGGGGTCTTATTTTAGAACCTGTACATGGTTGACTTTTGTACCCAGTTCTAGAGAAGGACTAACCCGACATCTATTTTGGCCTCTACGTGTTGAGATAATTACTATACCTACTTCCTGGTGCAAACTCTTGTTTGATTAAAGTAAGGGGAAACATTGTAAGTTTAATTGAATGAAATCTCTACAATTTTTATTAAGGGTCGCAAGCAAGCTATTAATAGTTGGACTGAAACAAAATTTGTAGGTGAATCCATGGTATTGGACTCGTGAACTCATTTCCTGTTAGATGACAGCTGATTTCAGTGATAATATAATAGGTGGCTGTTATATTTATCTGTTTGATATTTGCTAGACTTTTCCTTGATAAGCCCACATGGATCGGGTAAAATTTCCATCTTCTATACCATTGGCAAGGAGTTCATAGAACTTCTAGGCCTGACTGCACTGCGTAACCTTCCTGATGGATATGTGCATTGGTTCTTATTTTGTGCTTGTACTCGTGGTAAGGTCTTTTGAGTCTGGGGCATCGCTGGTGTATTACCCACCGTGTATCGAATCCCTTTGTTTTCGAACTCGAATATCTTATACTTCAAACTTGGTTACTAAAAGTCCCATTTTGTGGCTTTGTTAAGGAAATCAATTTTTTTTTTTTTATTTAAAAATACTTATTGACATTGTCGGAAATATATAAAAATTATTAACAACTTTTGGGTTTAGCCTTTCCTTATATTATGTAGAGAAGTTGATGATTAGGATAAGATTTATCGGTAGAATAATGGCCCTTTGTGTCTCATTTGTATGCTTTTGGAAGAGTGGATTTGTTTTGTTAACTAGTACTACGTTTAAGAAATCCTATAAGGAGGTAGTGGTAAACTCCTTGGTTAAAACTTAAACTATAGTTGTTTTCTTTTAAGGGCGTCGAAGCCATAATATCGTGAAGCCTTCTCCTTGGGAGAATTGGATAACGTCGTTTTGCTTCGTGCCTACGATCATAATTAGTATGTTTTGTCTTCTCTTAGACCCCTTTAGTTGGATGGAGTAAGTTTTGGATTCCAATCACGTAATCCATAGGATTACATGAAGGATGTATCAACACTCTTGACCTTCTTGTTCCTAACCCATAAGGTCTTGCCTTGATTTATGTGATTTTGTTCTTACCGGCATTTTGACTTCTCCTTTGGATGGTTTAGATTTCTTTCTCATGCGAATAATTTTGGAGTTGTGGGTTGTGTTTTAATCCATTTTTGAATTATAACTTTTATTTCTTGATATTGTTAAATGTTAGCTTATCTTTATTGCAATGTGTAGCCTTAACATGCTCAGTTCTCGCGAACTGATTCTAGCTAGTATTTGTGCAGATGGATTATGCGAGTAGATTAAAGGAAAGAGTTGTAAAGGTTTCATCAGTGCAACTTATGAAGTTCTTTGTAAAAGTGTTCTATGTGTTGTAAATTGTGTAACATTGCTTGCAAAGAGTTTATATGACCTCTTGCCTGGAATTGTTCGGAAAATTCGTGAAGAAGTTGTTCTGTCTTTTTTTGTAATTTGGCTGGTAACTCTTCTTAGTGAGAAATATTATTCAATCTTTTCACTGGCATAAGCATTGTAAAACTTTGATCTTGAGAATTAAGTGTTAATTTAAATCTTTCTAAGACTTTGTATTGATGTGTTATATGTAAGCTTTAATGGGGTGGCTTTTCCTTACAGAAGTTACCTAAAAGTTTTGTTCAAAGAAATATGTTGTGGTTTAGATCCCCTTGAAAACAAACAATGCCTTAAGTAATCAAGAGTGAGACTATCCTTGCAAAGTGATTTTATATAGCGTGTTATCCCTAACTGAACTAGTAAAAACTACTCTTTTTGGTGAATGCTTAAAACAAGCTTAAAGGAAAACAATGGTTAGTTTCTAATAAGATTTAACAAGTAAGAGAAGAAAATTTAGAAACCACTCAATTTATCTCTCAGCCTATTTAAAAGTAAGTAGCTTCCTCTTGATAAGCTCTTTCGGTGAAGCCTAAGTAAGAGCGTTAATAATTACGTATAAAACCTCAAGCTCCAATTAAACCTCAGTAAGAACTAATGATGTCTCAAGGATGAACTCAATTGACCTTCTTCCTTTAACTTTATCCAAGGTACCTTGTAATTTTCTCTTAAGTTGTTGAACGTGAACCGATGTTGTCATAAGGGCATGAACGAGTTCTAGTTACGTAAGTGTGAATAGATGGCCTTAAGGAATTAAATTACCATCTTTATCAAATAAATATATATAAAACAAATAATGGTTATAAAGGAGAAGACTTTAAGTGAACTACTCTACAGTGTATATGAACATAACTCAGTTGGTAAGATGAATTTGTGCGAATCATATATTGAATCCTTCTGAAAACTTAAGTCATGAGCTAAAGGGTG
The DNA here is from genome assembly GCA_018340775.1 of Taxus wallichiana var. yunnanensis. Classification (NCBI taxonomy): domain Eukaryota; kingdom Viridiplantae; phylum Streptophyta; class Pinopsida; order Cupressales; family Taxaceae; genus Taxus; species Taxus wallichiana. The sequence goes on from CM031239.1 coordinate 311,436,889, forward strand.
TCTTATCAAAATAAATAACCTCCAATCATTTCTTACTGTGGCTTGCCCTAGCTGTGAGAGTGTCATGTGGTTGGGCTTCGTGTTGTTCACAAAAAAATTATCCCGCCTTTTACCGTGTTGTTCGTGTGTATGATTTTTGGGTTGTTACACTTGTATCGAGCATAGGTTCATGCTCTCGAACCTATGGGCCGGATTGGTGTTGTATGGTGATGTTACATGATGGTGATGGTGTTACATGATATTGTTTCATGGAGATGATGGTATTGCATGATGATGATTTATATTGGAAGAGTAATGTGTTATAGGCGTGATGTGATTATTTTCGTAATTGTGATATTGTGAATGCACGTGATGTGTATGTCACTCAGTGCGTATTTGTTATCATATTGATGTGTTGGGGATGGGAGTATTCTCTCTCCTTCTTGTGGATTCTATGAAGAGTTCACGTGTGAATTACTATTTGTGATGTGTGAAAAGAATTATAATGTGGATGACGTAGTGTTGGAGCATTGTGGCATATTGTGGTGTGTAGGTGTATCAATGTATTGTATGACTAGATTGATGTTAAAAGAAATGAGTTGTATCATGATGTTTTTACCATGTTTTGAAGAGATGTGTGTATCACCTTGCTATGTAGCAATGGATGTTATGTTGTGGTGTTACTATGTTCATGTTCGTATGTATGATTTGTGAAAATATGTAATGCTTCATGTTGTGAATTAGGGTCATACGATGAGTGTATGAACCCTATCGTATGGTGATTGCACTTTGGGTGCAGAATGTGGTAAAGTGATGTGTTACACCCGGTGAATGTATGATTGTGACCTGCCTTGTATATGTACCACCATTGTGTTAGTAATGTAGTTACATGTTATGTTGTGAACCTTACGCTAACCGACCCTGAGGGAAATCGGTAGAAGTGTATGTTGAGAGTGAGGAATGGTGTACCATGGGACAATAACTCGAGCCAAAACTCGGTTTAGTAGATAACATGTGATTCTTTCCTTTCTCCCTATGTGGTTGTATGTACGCAACCTAAGTGTAACTATGACTATGTTTAGCCTTGTCAAAGTGGTGGCGGGATGATTCAGATAGAGGTGATGACAGTTGTATTATTGATACATATTTTACGAGCTGATTCTCGATGTTCCGAAAGTGCTAAGAACTCGTTGAAAAGTACCCCTTTGGTGGCTAGATAATGCCACACGCTTATCGTAATGTGACATTATTATAAGTTGATTTTATTCATAAATTGAGCTTTTTACTTTATTTTGTAAGGACCAACAACTTTTCTTGATTGCCATGCTTTACAATTTTGGGCATTTCCTTGGTTTGTGACACTAACATGGGGATTTTGATACTAACTATGGCTAATTGGCCATTTATTTTGCTTGATTTTGGGTCTTCTTTTAAATTTGGAATTTTTACCACCTTTCCCAAGGCTTGGACTTTGCCACTTGGCACTTTGATTGGATTGTTATGCTGGTTCTATTGTCATGATGTGTGGAATAGGGTCATAGGATGCACCATGGATTGGTTGGACCTATGGACCCACTTCGTTGTATGGGGGGTACGCCCAAGGAGTTACAGATAACTAGCGGGTTGTTGAACCACGCGTTATTATGTCACTTGGGTTAGGAGTGTTCGAACTCTATGTGTCTTGGACCATAGGGTCAACCGGCCTCCTTGAGGGAGGCATAAGAGACTTGAGGGAGGCATAAGAGTTTGAGGGAGGCTTATGATATTTGTCTGTATGGTTGATGTTTCAGGATATATGTTGAGTTATTGTGATGTTTGGTAGTGGTCTTTTGATGTATGTGTTACTCATGTCAGATGGATATGTGTTGTGATGTTGTGGTTATGTCATTGATTCCCTTGTGGACACTATGTACCTATAGCATGGTTTGGTGTTATGTGAATTTTTCATTGATGCAAATTGAGGAAATGTCTGGTGGATTGTAGTACTCTTTTGGTTGAGTATTTTGAATGTCAATCTTTGATGTGTTACGAGTACTATGTTATGTGGACTGTGCCTATTCTATTCTGTATTTGAGTAACCTTTTGTGGTGTAATACAATCATGAAGTATATACTTGCGTGCTTGTGAATCAGTAGTGTCTTGTGAACCGATAGGCGTTGTGTTAGCAGATTCATGTTGGGCACCCACAATAGGAAGGAATAAACCAAAACTCTTCAATGATGAAATTTTAAAAGAAATTAAACTAAGAATAATGCTAATGGAATGGAACTAATGAAATAATAAACCGAGAGGGAACGCGCCAATCTTCACATAACCTTGAAAGTTAAAGTTTCTACCAAATGTTCCTAAGGCTACCTGTGGCCGTGCGTTACTCAACTAAAATTTTAAACCATAAAGTGTACTTTCTCCTTTACCTGTTCTTGGTTGCAAACCATTTCTTTTCCGTTGTGTTATGTCGCATCGAGGACGATGCTTTTCTTAAGGGGAGGAGAATGTAATGCCCTGTTCGGCATCGAATTTCACTGTTACGTCCTTGTCCTTTTGCGTGTCATGTGTATACTTCCAAAATTTACATACATGTTCGCCAGGACACTTGCAAATACAACATATGATGAAAATCCCGTCTCCATTATGGTTTTGATGGATGCCCATAGGCTGTTCCAAACATCCCATTTTGGCACGAAATTTACACCTTGTGGCGTCTTTGCTTTACACCTACCAAAGGTTGTGGAGGCTGGATTTACACCTAGCTGAGAGGATGTACATGAGTATGAATATGCAGGCACATATTTTAGTTTACACACATGGATAGCAGAAAATAGATGCACATAGAGTTGAAACTGCCACTTACTTAAAGATGGATATCGGTGTAATTTAGAAGTAGTATCCGAATATCTCTCTAAGAACATACAATTATCTTACAACAAAGAAGGTAGCTATGTCCTCTGGGTTTTCTTCGTAGTTCAATAAACAAGTTATACCTGCATGTTAATCCTTTCTTGCCATTGGAGTTGCTGAGCCCATTTTCATATATGAAGAAAAACTGTTGTGTTGAATTCTTCTGGCGTTTGTGCTCGCTGCTGCCAGTATAGTATTTGAGAGAAGAATAGGATAAAATAGGTTTATGCAGCAAGCGAATTTGTCAAGTTGAGTTTAAATCTGGGGAGCTTGACGTCATATCAGAAAAAGTTCACATCTATTGTACAAATGATAACCTGGACAAAGAGAACCTAGACGTACATCTATGAAGCTTACCGTGGAACCAAGTATTCATTCCTTATTTTTACAACTACCAATATTGGTCATTTATTGGACTTGGATAACAATATACACAACATGCTTTATCTCCTTCTTGGCGTGGAGGGTGGAGTTATTAAAATCTAGACGTGTTGGACTCCTTGCTGGTGGCCGCACTTCTTTTATTATTTTGGATTTGCAAATCTTCTTGGTTTCTTGTTTTGACTGCCTGCTTATCCTCTCGGACCGCGTGAGATTTTCCTTGGATAGACTGCGTGTGGAGTGGTTGAGAGGCATTTTTCCTAGTTGCGTGGGTAGAGAGCCCATCGAAACCTATTCTGTCCAGGTGTTTTTCTTCCTGGTTCCACCTTGGGCGCCTTCCCGCCGGCCGCGTGGAGTCAGTATGGCGGTTATAGAAGGAGCTTCAAGCTAGTGAGGAAGGCGTGTTACCTCCACTTTCATTGGGTGCTGCGAGGTGTGTTCTTGTCGGGGACCCACAACAACATGAATACTGTAAAACACACACGTTTGCTTTGCTGTAATAATGGCGATGCCTAATAATCCTTCTCGTATGCAAATCATCCCATTACTCCTTGCATTTATACGGTCACTGTTGAATGCTAATTTATGCACTGCATTGTTCACAAGATCGGGAGGAGGCGAGGGAGCTCTGAGTCCACAAGATGGGGCTGCCATTGTAGTTGCACTCAGCAATCTGATGACACCTAACAAAATCAGCACCTCCAAACACTATTACAACGGCCTTGCAATTGCAGAAGTTCACAAATTAACCACACCCAATGTGGTCATCACACGAGATATGTCCATTTGGGAAGTATTATTTGCTGGGAACATATGACTCGTGCAAGACAATGGCTGCTCCGTGATTTCAAAGCCACAATACCCTATCTCATACCATATGCTCTGCAGGGCTATTCATGGGCTTCGTATCCAACGCCTATGCTTTTCTTGATTACTATGTCACGGATAATTATAACAATTCTTCTCATGTTGATTTTCTTGATGTGATGGCTTGGATCATGGACTCGATTGAGACCAGAAGCGGTGTTCTCATTCTAATTTTGAAACCCCAATGGAGAAAACCGGGTTTGCATGGATTGCCACATCGTGGCCATTTCTTCGCTCGGTCATGACAATGGTGTTTGGAATGGTCTTGCACACTGTGAGTATCTCACATCTCCAGGACAAGAGAATAAGGCTGGAAATGGAAAGAGGTTGTAATCTTGTATTGGATGATACACACGATGATACCCGAATGCTATGGCACAAGAATCTGCAGAGATGTAGACTAGTTGTGTTTATGCGCCTTGATCGAGATGGAAACTTGGCTATATATGATTCTAGTTCTAATTCTACACCTGTGTGGAGTATTTATGAGGGATGTGGGTATGGCTGTATTAATTTTAGTGCATTGGTTGTGTGGGTTTTCTATGGTGGTTGTGATGCTCTTCTGCAATGCGAGTGCTTCTATATTCCTAGAGTTGCTCCCCAGGATTCCAAGAAGGCATGTTTCAATCACCCCCTTCCTATGCAAAGCATGGCCGTTAACAGGTATAGATCTTCAGCAGCCGGTGAGAAGAGAATTCATGAGTTGTGTTCTTTGTTGCCCGAGCCCCAGTCGACGTGGTTGTTGGTTGGAAGAATTCTAATCGGGCATGTTAAATCTACTCCTTGTAATAGTTTTCTACTTTCTTTCAAAGATCTTGAAATGAATATTCTTTCCTCTTGAATGGCGCCTAGACAAAAGTTTTCGTGGTTATTTATATCGCGCTGATTGTGTTGGTTGTTCCTTTAAATCTCGTTCCATTTTCACTTTGGTTTTGCTTGGAATGTTCTCTTCCTCTCTTATAGCTTACTCTACTTTCATATTTGTCTAAATGGGCTCACCGCAATATTGAGTGATGCAGTCTAGTTCAAAGGGAAGGAAACATTATTGAGTTTTGTTTTCTTATTTGACTCTCTTTTAAAAGAATTCTGTGATGGTATTTATAATTGAAGGTTACTAAATGGAAGGTTAAGCCTACATATCTCTTTTTGGTTGAATAAATACGTATTTCCTGTTTAGGGCTCTCCTATTTTGCTAAAAGGTACATTAATAGTGACATTGTGTTCTAAAACTTGTTTAAGCTTGTGGGCATTCCTTACTTTCTGTTTAATTAGAAAATGGCATTTGGGGTCTTGTTTTAGAACTGTACATGGTTGACTTTTGTACCCAGTTCTAGAGAAGGAATAACCTGACATCTATTTTGGCCTCTACGTGTTGAGAGAATTACTATACCTACTTCCTGGTGCAAACTCTTGTTTGATTAAAGTAAGGGGGAAACATTGTAAGTTTAATTGAATGAAATCTCTACAATTTTTATTAAGGGTCGCAAGCAAGCTATTAATAGCTGGACTGAAACAAAAGTTGTAGGTGAATCCATGGTATTGGACTCGTGAACTCGTTTCCTGTTAGATGACAGCTGATTTCAGTGATAATATAATAGGTGGCTATTATATTTATCTGTTTGATATTTGCTAGACTTTTCCTTGATAAGCCCACATGGATCGGGTAAAATTTCCATCTTCTATACCATTGGCAAGGAGTTCATAGAACTTCTAGGCCTGACTGCACTGCATAACCTTCCTGATGGATATGTGCGTTGGTTCTTATTTTGTGCTTGTACTCGTGGTAAGGTCTTTTGAGTCTGGGGCATGGCTGGTGTATTACCCACCGTGTATCGAATCCCTTTGTTTTCGAACTCGAATATCTTTTACTTCAAACTTGGTTACTAAAAGTCCCATTTTGTGGCTTTGTTAAGGAAATCAATTTTTTTATTTTTATTTTAAAATACTTATTGACATTGTCGGAAATATATAAAAATTATTAACGACTTTTGGGTTTAGCCTTTCCTTATATTATGTAGAGAAGTTGATGATTAGGATAAGGTTTGTTCGGTAGAATAATGGCCCTTGTTGTGTCTCATTTGTATGCTTTTGGAAGAGTGGATTTGTTTTGTTAACTAGTACTACGTTTAAGAAATCCTATAAGGAGGTAGTGGTAAACTCCTTGGTTAAAACTGAAACTATAGTTGTTTTCTTTTAAGGGCGTCGAACCCATAATACTATGAAGCCTTCCCCTTGGGAGAATTGGATAACGTCGTTTTGCTTCGCGCCTACGATCATAATTAGTATGTTTTGTCTTCTCTTGGACCCCTTTAGTTGGATGGAGTAAGTTTTGGATTCCAATCACGTAATCCATAGGATTACATGAAGGAGATATCAACACTCTTGACCTTCTTGTTCCTAACCCATAAGGTCTTGCCTTGATTTATGTGATTTTGTTCTTACTGGTATTTTGACTTTCTCCTTGCTGGATGGTTTAGATTTCTTTCTCATGCGAATAATTTTGGAGTTGTGGGTTGTGTTTTAATCCATTTTTGAATTAGAAATTTCCTTTCTTGATATTGTTAAATGTTAGCTTACTGTTGCAATGTGTAGCCTTAACATGCTCAGTTCTCGCGAACTAATTCTAGCTAGTATTTGTGCAGATGGATTATGCGAGTAGATTAAAGGAAAGAGTTGTAAAGGTTTCATCAGTGCAACTTATGAAGTTCTTTGTAAAAGTGTTCTATGTGTTGTAAATTGTGTAACATTGCTTCGAAAGAGTTTATATGACCTCTTGCTCGGAATTGTTTAGAAAATTCGTGAAGAAATTGTTATCTTTCATTTTTTTGTAATTTGGCTAAGTAACTCTTCTTAGTGAGAAATATTATTCAATATTTTCTTTGGCATAAGCATTGTAAAACTTTGATCTTGAGAATTAAGTGTTAATTTAAATCTTCCTAAGACTTTGTATTGATGTGTTATATGTAAGCTTTAATGGGGTGGCTTTTCCTTACAGAAGTTACCTAAAAGTTTTGTTCAAAGAAATATGTTGTGGTTTAGATCCCCTTGAAAACAAACAATGCCTTAAGTAATCAAGAGTGAGACTATCCTTGCAAAGTGATTTTATATAGCGTGTTATCCCTAACTAAACTAGTAAAACTACTCTTTTTGGTGAACGCTTAAAACAAGCTTAAAGGAAAACAATGGTTAGTTTCTAATAAGATTTAACAAGTAAGAGAAGAAAATTTAGAAACCACTCAATTTATCTCTCAGCCTATTTAAAAGTAAGTAGCTTCCTCTTGATAAGCTCTTTCAGTGAAGCCTAAGTAAGAGCGTTAATAATTACGTATAAAACCTCAAGCTCCAATTAAACCTCAGTAAGAACTAATGATGTCTCAAGGATGAACTCAATTTCCCTTCTTCCTTTAACTTTATCCAATGTACCTTTTAATTTTCTCTTAAGTTGTTGAACGTGAACCGATGTTGTCATAAGGGCATGAACGAGTTCTAGTTACGTAAGTGTGAATAGATGGCCTTAAGGAATTAAATTACCATCTTTATCAAATAAATATATATAAAACAAATAAGGGTTATAAAGGAGAAGACTTTAAGTGAACTACTCTACAAAGTGTATATGAACATAACTCGGTTGGTAAGATGAATTTGTGAGAATCATATATTGAATCCTTCGAAAAAATTAAGTCATGAGCTAAAGGGTGTCTTATAAAAATAAATAACCTCCAATCATTTTCTTTGTGGCTTGCCCTAGCTGTGAGAGTGTCATGTGGTTGGGCTTCGTGTTGTTCTATCAAAAAAATTTATCCTTCCTTTTCTTGTGTTGTTCATGTGTGTGATTTTTGGGTTGTTACACCTTTTCTCAAATTCATCAGGACCATATGCTCAAAGAAACCCAAACAGCTCTGGGAGTCATTCGTGGATAGTATATTCACAACTGTTGTTCATCCACTAAATAATGGACCATGCAAGGAATCGTTACTCAAAGTACGGCAGGACATCCTGGCAAGATAATCAAAATTTGGAAGCCATCAATTGTCAAATCTTAGTCTTTCCGTCAACATTGCATTCTTCGAGAGGCCAAGATCCCTTCTTTAAAAGAAACTCCACGGCTGCTTTATGGCTTCTACTTGTTGCCTCCTAAAGAGCCGTCTGCCCGAACATATCCGCTTGAGCAATGAAATTTTTCATGGTGATCAGGCGATTGAAACCCCGCACAAAACATTACATGCAAAGACGAACACGCAAATTTAAACACAACAAAAAACAAAAAATGTCTAAACAACCGTCAAAATTAATTACATTACAAAAACATCCAGGGCACGATAAGTCAAATTTAACACAGTCGCAGAAACATCCGGAGGTCCTCTACCATAGGGGGACGTCTTCAACATAATTAAAATAGAAATAAGAATTTAAGAAAATTCATATTACAATTTAAAATCGAAAATTAATATAAAAATTAAAACATTAATTGAAGTGATAAAAATTAATACAAATAAAAACATTGAAATTAATTAAAAAAATGTTACAATTTAAAAATTAAAAAATAATTAAACTTAAAAATTAAATCAAAAAATAAAAAAATTAATTAAAAGATAGAAATTAATTTAAAAATGGACTTTCACATAAGTTAATCAATAAAAAAGTAAAAAATTATGAAAAATTAATTACAATTTAAAAAATAACAACTAAAAATAATTAATTAGAAATAAATTAAAAAAATACAAAATAACAAAAATACAAAATGAAGAAAAATTATTACAATTTAATAATAAAATATTAATAAAAATCGATAAAAATTAATAAAAATTCAAAAAATAAAAATAATACCGGTCCTTCATTTCGCAAAGTTAATTTTGTGAGGGAATCCCATATTTTAAAGGGCAAGGTGCATTCTTTGTAATGAGCATGGTGAGTTGGTTATTGTCAATTCATTTCATCTTCAAGATGCATCATGCAACCTAGTTGAAGTCCAAGGCCTTTTATTTGGGGTAAAAAGAATAGTTGAATGTGGAAGTTCTCATGTTATCATTGAATGAGATTCATTGATATTCAGGGGAGTTAAAAATTGTAAGGCCATTCATTGGTCCCTTGATTTCTATATTTCAAATATTTTATATTGGCTTTGACAATGGAGCATTGGCCATCTGTTAAGAGAGGCCAACTCAACAAGATACACTACTTAGCAAATTGAGGGGTGATGTAAGTAGAGGAGGCCATTATATCTAATGATAAGGCTAAGTGGTCTACCTTAGCCTCTATTATAAAGGTGATGCTAAACCAAAGTCCGGTTAAATACGATGGACTTGGTTCATGGGAAGTTGTCTGAAAAGTGTATCTCCCCTCTTCATTTTTCATGCCCATCCTTTCTAATTTGAGTTTTAAGTTTGTTTGGAGGTTTCGCAAGAGCTCTCATGGATTTCCCATCTTTTCCTTGTCTATTTCTAAAAGGAGAAACTTGGGAGATAGCTTTTATGGAACTATCTCTCACTCTTGGTTGAAGAAGGTTTTCAGTATTGGTTCAGTTTTGTATGTAACGTATTGGAGTGCATTATGGGAGAAAGTTACGCCCTAGAATGCACAGGAGAAAGATTTTATGGCGGAAATGACGTAGTTTCGCTAAGAATAGTAAGTACTGGTAAACAACTAAAAAAGAAAATTCCGCCACCTAAAGTAGATTTAGTCAAAGATAGTTAGATTTTAGTTGGCAACTTGAATTGGGAGTTGTTTCCTTATTTATCAAGCATTTGTAATTCATGGTTGAATAATGAAGAAGGAGATCTATTTTCTTTTGGAGATCATATTATTTGTATTATATTGAGGTTTTAAGAATTTGGCTACATTATCCGGTATCAAAGTTAGTTCGAGTCTTAAAAAAATGGCAGGAAGAGGAGGCGGTATTGTCTAGATGAATATAAATATGAAAGATTTGCATAGACAAGTTACGCTTGCTACAATGATAAACCAAAGAGGAAATCAAGGTGGAGATGACACGATGATGAAGAAGAAGTTTGTAGTGCCCACTTTCCTTTGACACCTTTTTGATACTAATCATGATATCTTTGAAATCACGCTAATTATATTATGGACATGATTATGGACCTTATTATAGTATGATGGTAGATGTTAGATCATGGATTATATTTGACTTGATTTAGTTATGATGCATGATGATTATTAGAGATGTTTTGGATATTGATGATGATATCTTGTTTGGCATGGTTATATTATGGATGTTGTGTGGACTTGTGATATTTGGATACTATGAGTAAACCTAGAAATGGATATCATTTGATGATGATATAGTTGTTGAGTAAATTGCAAATGATATTGTTAGATTGTTTTGATGTTGTGATTCATATATCTAGATGATTTTAGGAATTATATTTATATTATTTTGGATGTTCGATATGGCCACGAGGCCGAAGGAGGTATTTGTATTTTGTAGGTTAAAATATCACAACAAACATCGGGGGATTGAAGACCAACCATATTAGAACTCTATATAAATTCAACAAGGTCACCATGACAACTAGTAATTGTTTGTGTGTTAGGGATTCCCATGGGGATCACCTTTAATTGTGACCAAGGGGTTTTATGTATTTCTTTTATTTTTTTCTCTTTGTTTATGTTTGAATGTGTTTATTTTGTGGTGTTTTTACCCCCTTTCATTATTCATTAAATGGTGTGTAATCTGTGAGTAATTATGTTAAGTTAATAAATTAAAATATTTCATAAGAAAGTAATCAATAGAGTTGTTGGCCTTGAATTAAAGTGTTGTAAGAGATGTGTAAGTTAACTTTTGAGTGTGAAACACTTCATGTTCTTGGATATTTGAATTTTCCTTGGAGGCTGATTTTGGAGGCTTGTGAGACAAGTTAAACTTGTCCCATACCTATTAAATTTAATTACCAACCATATCTATGGTTGGAGAGTTGAGATTAAACTTTTGTAATATTTTTTAGAAGACAAATTGTAGGTTTTAATTACACTTGTCTTACTTGATTTAATTTCAATACTTTGGGGTGTGGGTTGGTTTGAAGTGTGTAATTAAACTATCATATTATTCAACCACCTATTTATTATGCATTGAAGAATGAAGTTGACTTTTGGGTTGGGGTGGAAGATGTGTGATATGGCATCCTACATGGATCCGTCTCATCCTCTTCCCTTCCCTCTTCTGTTAAATTCAAATTCATTCCCTTGTTTTGGGTTACTTTATTTTGGAGACTTGATTCTTGGGTGAATTATTTTGTTGTTTTGGAGCCCTTGCTTGAAGAAATTTTGGGAAGTTTGTTGTATGCTAATGCTTGGTTGTTTTGGATTGTTTGCATTGGGATACATCTTGTTGTTTTGGAACTTGGAACAACTCCATCATGGAGAGGTAAGACCTTGGCTCTTGAAATGCTTCCCTTTTGTTTATGAAAATTTTATTGTGTGAATGTTTTGGCACATTTGTGGGTTGTTGGGTAGATGGCCTAGGAATGGTGTAGGAGAAGACTATGGGGTTTATTTTGTGGGAGGCACAAGTGTGTTTTAGGGAGGTATAAGGGTGGAGGGAGTTGGGATTTGAGTTCCACCTTATAAAGAAATAACTTACATTTCTTTGCTCATTATGGGGTGCCATAAGAGGTTGAGGAGGCATAAGGGAATGTGAGGAATAAGGGGTACTTGGGGGAGACATAAAGGCATGTGAAGGATTTGAAATGATATATATATATATATATATATATATATATATATATATATATATATATATATATATATATATATATATTGTAGGAGAAGAATATGGGGTTAATTTTGTGGGAGGCACAAGTGTGTTTTAGGGAGGTATAAGGGTGGAGGAGTTGGGATTTGAGTTCCACCTTATAAAGAAATAACTTACATTTATTTGCTCATTATGGGGTGCCATAAGAGGTTGAGGAGGCATAAGGGAATGTGAGGAATAAGGGGTACTTGGGGAGACATAAAGACATGTGAAGGATTTGAAATGATATATATATATATATATATATATATATATATATATATATATATATATATATATATTGGTGGTTTGTTTTCAGGTGGTGATACCTATTTCCCTTTGGGAGGCATAAGCAACATCTCTCATAGTTTCTTGCTTCTTTGGCTTTCTTGATGAAGCCTTAGTATTGTTTGTCATGTTTTAATGTAGTTGTAAAACTACATTCTTTTTGGACTGTGTCTCAGTATTGTGAAAATGTTGTTTGTGTGTTTGTAGAAGTCTGTTGTTGTCATGAGTTAGATCACATATTTTATTGCATTGTGGTTGGGGATTGGGGGTCAATGAAGAAGGACGGCTTCTCCTTTTCATTATATTTCTTTGTTGGGTGGAGAGCGTTGTCTTTCCCTTACTCTTGTTATGATCAAATTGGAAGAATGAGAAATCTGCATGTTGTTGTTTCAAAGCTAAGATTAAGACAGTTTAATGATCCCTTATGAAATGAAATCTTATTGTATCCCCTTTCCCACTTGAAGTGGAAGATATTTTTATTCATTAAATGGAAATATACTTTTTTGACAATGAAAGTATAAATTTGAAATGTAAAAGAGTTATACTCTGTATTCTGTTTTGGAAAGAATGTGAAAGAATGATACATGTTTTGTATGTTGTATTTTGAAATCAAATGGAAAGGAGGTTGTAAGAGTTTCATTGGAATTAATGGAAGTGTTTTCCTTGTTCATATGATATTCTTCCATTAGAAATCTTTATTTAACATGCTCTATGGAATCCTGTTTGGAAAGTGGAAAAATGAAACACGTGAGAAGAAAATGTATTATTCTCGCCCTATATGTAATATATGTTTATGGAAAGATGGAAGTTGTAAAGTTTCCTTTTGGAATAGATAAAGGATTGCATAACCTTCCTCAAATTATATCATTTTTTTGAATTTAATCATCTAGTTGCGAGTTGTATTCTTTGTTTGAAAGGAAGAAATGAGTATAAACGAAGTGTGATACTCGTCCTTTGAAATATGTGAAAATTGGAAATCAAAGATGTATTTTAGTTTTGAATAGGTGAATTGAATCTACAAAATGTATTAGATTAGAATTGAAACATATTATAATACTTGGAAGAAGAAAATGAAAAATAAACCCTTTAAAAATTTGATCCTTGTCTTGTATTTTCAAATTAGCAATTATTTAATCCAAAATGCACAGATCGGACCTGCAACAATGAAATAACAATATAAATGATTAAATTGAAGTAGTTTTCCCTAAATGAATCCAATTAGACAAAAATACTTAAAGGAAATCTTTCAAAACCTGGCAAAACCGAGTTCAAAGTTTTCACAGTCGTTTTGCTGTCAAAATTGTAAATTTTGATTTTAGAATTCAATCAATTAGATCTACCTCACAAAATTATCCTAATTCCACATAAGAACTATTCTCCATGCCTATTTGACATGTTGAGAGGGGGACAAGAATAAATTGAGCAAATTTAATAAGTTTTTGTTTTACCGGTTTGCATTATAAAAGCCTCAGAACATTTTCACAAAATTGACCTTTTAAATCTTATCAAAATCAAAACTTAATGATCCATTAGAAATGAGGATGTTGAGAGCTTTCCAAAAGTCTTGGTTTTCTCAAAATTGAGCTCTCTATCAAAAGTTATGGCCTTCTGAAATTTTTATTCACTTGGCGTTAAAACAAAATTGGGGAAAAATTTCCAGCGCGCCCAAATTTTTCCCTAAGAGCTTCAAAAAAAATTTGGAACATTTTCTAAATTTTCCCCTCCATCCCATGACCCAATTAGAGGCTGCCACATGGCACCATGAGGTGTCAACGGAGGGGCGAATCCCTTTTTAACTTAGTGCTCCCGATTTTTTTTGAGAAAATTGTCTAGATTTTCCCCACCAGCCCAAAACCAATCAGGTGATGCCACATGGCGTCATGAGGCATCGGTGGAGGAGCGGGTCCTTTTTACCTTTTTAAATTACTGAAGAATTTTTTGGGAAAATTTTCCAAAGTTTCCCCGCCAGCCCACAACCAATCAAGAGCCACCACATGGCATCACGAGGCACCGGCAAAGGCGTGGATGAATGCTACCCTCTTAGCCCTTCGGGGTGTTAAGAAAATTTTCTCCCCTGGCGGCATCGCAAGGCACCGGTGGAGGCACGGGTGAATGATACCCTCTTAGCCCTTCAGGGCGTTAAGCTAATTTTCTCCCCACCGCCCCACCTTCCCGCGTTGGCTTAGGAGATGCCACATGTCCCTTACAGACTTGCGGGAGTGCGGGCACAAAGTCAAATTTTCACCCAACGTAGAAAGATTTTTCAAAATGTCTCCCACTGCCCCACTCTCCCCGCGCTGACTTGGGAGGCGCCACCTGTCCCTTGTGGACTTGTAGACTAGTGGGTGCACGAGCACAAATTTTTTTTTTCCCCACATGGAATTTTTTCAAAAGTCTCCCCTTGGCCCGCCGACCCGCTCTTGGGGAAAATTTTCACCCCTGGGCCCGCAAGCCTGCTCTTGGGGAAAATTTTTACCCCAAGGCCCACCAAATTTATAACTTGGAAAATATGACGAGTTAGGAGGACTTTTTAATATCTATGGAAAGGTGAGGAAATTTCCTATCCAATGGGAATAATTTAAGAAATATTTTAATGTGTTAAGTTTGAGAAAAATTAAGTTGAGCATTTAAGCTCTGTTAGAGAATGGGTGCAGTGAGGAATTACCCTATAAACCTAATTGAACCTTATAACCCTAAATTTTGGACCTCGTGACCTCTAATAATTGTTATTAAAAGAAAATTATGACCTCTAATAATTGTTAATAAAATAAAATTATGTTCTAATGGATTAGAATTGTTCTAGAACCTATTAGTGACAATTGTTTCAGTAACCTGTTGTATATTCTTTTAATCAAAAAAATTTATTCCATAATTTTCCTAACTAATCCTCAATTGTTCTTGGGTCTCAAGTGGGTTATTTTAGTGGGCATTACAAATTTTGTGAAGAGGAGGAAATGTAAGTGCCACCCCTAGCTTTTGAAGAAAGGATGTTTCGATCATTAGAAGGAAAGAATGATGGGATAAGAGTTGATGTTTTAGAGTATGGAGGTAGTATAAAAACCAGAGGAGCTGATATCTTGGTTGACTAGCATGGGGAATTTTTTTGAGTGGAAGGCTATGTTGAAGGAGATTTTATTGGACCAGATTTAAGATTCATTCACAAATTGCTTCTTTAATAGTCGACTCATGAGTTGAGGCTGATCTTGCCTGCAAAGAGTTTGAGACACAATGATCACCGAGCTAGATTATCTATGATCTCATAGATCTTATGTAAGATCAAAGAGTGGTAGTTTGGTGGTTTCATTAGTCTTCTCGAGATACTGCAAGAGTGAGCCTAAGCTATTTAACATGTTACCATGCCGTATTGAGAGCAGATGTGATGTGCCAAAATTAGCAGGAACTTGAAAAGGTCATAACTTGTGATCTAGGTGTCCATTTGAGTCCATTTTTTTAAACCACTTGTTTCGATGAGATGAACATACTGGTTAACTCACCCTACTAGTTGGAGTACATTTTGGCACATTTTTGGGCCCAAATTCCACCATTTGAGGGCCAAAATTTAGGAATTAAATTATAACTCGGAGTTTTTCCTATTTTAGGGTAGTAGTTAATTTTATTCTCTTAAATGCATAGTGAGTTAAAAAGTTGGCAATTCCTCTAATTTAGGGATGTACAAGATGCATGACAATTTATATGCCCATACGAATAAGCATGTGAACTTATTAAGAGTAGATTTAGTCAAATAGTAAATTCCGCTACCTAGAATAGATTTAGTCAAACATAGTTAGATTTTAGTGAGAAACTTGAGTTGGAAGTTATTTTCTTATTTATCAAGCATTGTAATTCATGGTTGAATAACGAAGAAGGATATCTATTTTCTTTTGGAGTTCATATTATTTGTAGTATATTGAGTTTGTTGAGAATTTGGCTACGATATCTTGTATCGAGTTGGTTTGAGTATTTAAAGATTGGCGGGAAGAGGAAGAAGAGGAGGAAGTATTTCCCAAATGAATAGAAATATTGAAGATCTACATAGGCAATTTGATGTTCTTGCTACAATGATAACCTAGAGAGGAAATAAAGGTGGAGATGACATAGATGAAGAAGAATTTTTTGAAGAGGAGGAAATGCAAGTGCCACCCTTAGCTTTTGAAGAAAAGATGCTTCGAGAATTAGAAGGAAAGAATGATGGGATAAGATTTGATGTCTCAAAGTATGGAGGTAGTCTAAAACCAAAGGAGTTAATAGTGGTTGGTGGCATGGGGAGATGTTTTGAGTAGAAGGCTATATCAGAAGAAATAAAGGTAAAATTTGCATGAACAAAATTGAAAGGTCATGCGATGTTATGGTCGGATCACCTACATAAAGAGTCGTTAAGAAAGGGGAAAGAAAGAATTAGGACTGTAGTAATATGGAGAAGAAGATGAAATATAATTTTATCCTGTGGATTATGCATAAACCCTTTATAGGAGGTTTTAGAATCTCGACAGAACTTATAAACCTTGCAAGAATACACTATATGAGTTCTATAAGTTGTCCATTTATGTGGAATATGAAGAAAGCGAGGAAAAAAATGGATGCAAGGTATGTAAATGGATTAAAATTTTCTATTCAAGATGAGATAAACATGCACATGATTAAGAGCATGAAGGATTCCTATCAATTAGCCTTAAAGGCCGAGGGAAAAAAATCATTAAAGTTTTAGGAGATCATCTCGGGATGAATATGAGCCTCATCCTCCTTTTGGAGATGAGCTGGTTTCAACCAAGGTAGGGGATAATCACCTTGTGGAGTGGAAAAGTAAGAATATATGTGACAAGATTCCCATAATCAATAAAGAGGCAAAGGATTTTATAGGTGAAGAGGATATGCTGGCGATAAATGACGGGAGACCCCATAAAGAACATTTGTTTGTTATAGATGTGGTGAAGAGGGGCATCGGGATTTTGAATGCCCGCATTATTATACACATGATAAGAGGTAAGAAGATGCTCCAAGAGTAAATCTTGTTGAAGCTGAACAAGTAGAAGATGAATAGGACCTAGAAATTCTACCAGATGTTGGAGAAAATATGATGATCGAAAGGATGATGACTACTCCAAGAAAGGATATCAAGGGGGATGCATGGCTACGTACAAATATTTTCAGAACAAGATGCATTTCAAGAGAAAAGGTTTGCAATTTTATTATTAATGGTGATATTTGTGAGAACATGGTTTCAAATGAGATGGTTGAGAAATTGGGTCTTCATTGTGAGAAGAACCTAACCCTTACCATATCGCATGGTTTAAGAAGGATAATGAAGTTATTGTTGATAAAAATGTTTAATAAGTTTTCCATTGGGAAAAGTTATAAGGATGAGATTTGGTGCAATGTTATTCCTATTAATGCATGTCATATGTTTCTAGGAAGACCATCACAATTTGATAGAAAAGTTATTCATGACGGGAAAATAATACTTATACTTTTTGGAAGGATGTCACAAAAATAGTTTTTCTACCTCTTAAGGAAGAGGGAAAGCTGAAAATATGCTTTCTGCAAAGGAATTTGTGAAGTAGGAAAAGGAAATTGGGTTTTGTTATGCCTTTGGTCGTAAATAAGGATGAACCTACAAGTACACAAATACTAGTAGAAGAAGCAAAATTAATAGAAGAATTTTTGATGTTATTCCTTATGAGCTACCAAATGGATTACCATCCAAAAGAGATATTCAACACCTTATTGATCTAATTTCAAGGTCTTCACTCACAAATCAAGTAGCTTATAAGATGATCCTGATATTTCATGCAAAGTTGAATAGGAAAGTGGAAGAGCTCGTAACAAAGGAGGCAGTAAGGGAGAGCTTGATTCCATGTGCAAACCCAAGTTTATTAACTACAAAGAAGGATGGAACATGGAAAATGTGCATGGATAGTAGAAAAATCAATAAAATTACAATCAAGTATAGGTTCCCAATACATCACCTTGATTATATGATGGATGTGCTTGCTAGATCTAAGTATTTTACCAAGATTGATCATCGAAGTAGTTACCATAAAATTTGTATCAGAGAAGGAGACGAGTGGAAAATAACATTCAAGATAGGGAATTGATTATATGAGTGGTTGGTGATGTCATTCGGGTTATCCAATGCACCTAGCACTTTTATGAGGTTGATGAACACTGTGTTGTGGGAATATAATGGTAAGTTGTGTTTTATTTTGATGATATCTTGATCTTTAATAAAACTAAAGAAGAACATTTGAGGCATCTGAGGGTGATATTTGAAGTGTTAAGGAAAGAGAAACTCTATGCAAATATGAAGAAGTGCACGTTTATGTAAGAGAGTTTGGTATTCTTGGGTTTAATTATTTCAGCAAATGGGGTACAGATGAACTTAGAGAAGATAAGTGAAATTATTGAATGGCCTACTCCACCGAGTATAATAGAGGTAATAAGATTTCATGGTTTAACAATGTTTTGAGAAAATTTATTAAAAATTTCAGCAGTATTGTAGCACCTATAACAGATTGCACAAAAGGAAGAGAGTATTTGTGGACAAAGGCAGCTGAGGATAGCTTTCAGTTCTTGAAGAAGAAAGTGACAAAGGCACCTATTTTGGCACTACCAGATTTTGATAAAGTGTTCGAGGTTGATTGTGACACCTCACATGTGGTTATTGGTGATGTGTTAAGTCAAGGTGGAAAGCTAGTAGCTTTATTTAGTGAGAAACTAAATGGGGTAAGAAATTATTACTCTACTTATGATGTGGAATTTTATGCAATTGTATAATAATTGTGGCATTGGAGGCATTACTTAGTGTCTAAGGAGTTTGTGTTATTTACATACCACATAGCCCTGAAGTATGTGAATACACAAAAGAAGTTGAATAGTAGGCATGCAAAGTGGGTATCATTTTTTTCGGGTTATAATTTTTCTCTAAAACTTAAATCAGGTAAACAGAATCAAGTTACAAATGCATTGAGTAGGCGTGTGACTCTTTTTACCACTATGGAAAATGAGGTGTTGGTTTTTGAATAAATAAAAGGTTTGTATTCTTTTGGTTCTGATTTCAAGAATATTGTTGAAAGGTTAAGTCGTCCATTGTCAAATGATGCAGGAGATGTCCAAGATGAGTACCTTTTACAAGATGGCTATCTATTCAAGGGATGCCAACTATGTATTCCAGTTCGGACTATGAGAGAGAATATAGTGAAAGCGCTGCATAAGGGAGGATTGGGTGGGCATTTTTTAAAGATAAGATGATAGCCTTAGTAATAGAGAAATACTATTAGCCAAGGGTAAAGAGAGATGTAGTAATATATTTAGAGAGGTGTAAAATTTTCCAAGTCTTGAAAGGCCATGCATAGAATACAAGGTTGTGTATGTTGTAGCCTATTTTTAAAGGGTCATGGATAGATTTGAGTATGGCTTTTGTTGTGGGATTACTATAAAAACATGAGGTAATGACTCAATTTTTTTGGTTGTTTATAGGTTTTCTAAGATGCATCATTTTATTCCCTATAAGAAAACAAGTGATGCAACAGGAGTAACAACTTTGTTTTTAGAGAAGTTCGTTTGCATGGTGTTCTAAAAACCATTACTTCAGATAGGGACACAATTATCTTAATTCACTTTTGGAGGACTTTATGGAAGAAATTGGGAACTTAAATACGGTTCAACAGTTGTCTATCATCCTCAAACTGATGGGAAAACAAAGGTGGTAAATATGAGTTTGGGAAATGTGTTAAGGGGTATAGTTGGGGAAAAGCCAAAACAATGGGACTTAACATTACCACAAGTTGAGTTTTCATATAATAGTTCCATAAATAGATCCACAAGAACATATCCATTTTCTATTATGTATGGGTGTAATCCAAACATTGTGTTAGATTTGGTACAACTACCGGTTGATGGTAGAGTCGGGGATGATGCGAGAATCATTTATCGAACACATACAACAATTGTAGGAAGAAGTGTGGAAGAAGCTGCAGAATATTAATGATAAGTATAAGGAGATAATAGATGTGTGCAGACAAAAAAAGGTTTTTATAGTCGGTGAGTTGGTTATGGTATACCTATAGAAGGAAAGGTTTCCAAAAGGAACCTATAACAAGATGAAGTACACAAAAAATGATCCCTACAAAATTGTGAAAAAGATAAATGATAATGCTTATGAGGTAGAATTTCCAAGGAATTTTTATATTTCTCCAATGTTTAATGTTTCAGACTTGTATTATTTTCATGGGGATGGTGTAGAAGGGGATGTTAATAACAAATTATTAGATTGGAGGCAACAGGATCCAGTGAAGCAGAAAGAAGAAGTGGATCAGATTCTTGACAAGAAAACAATGGACACACGACATGGGAAATACAAAAAATATTTTCTACATTGGAAAGGACTAGAACAAGAGAACAATAAATGGGTCACAAGAGTGGGAGATTAAGAAGTTAGATCCAGATAAATGGATGTAAGTTCAAGAAGACAACTTACATGAATTGTATTTTTTTCAAGTAGGGGAGAATGATGCGCCAAAATTATCAGGAACTTGAAAAGGTCATAACTTGTGCTCCGGGTGTGTGTTTGAGTCCTTTTTCTAAACCACCCATTTCAAAAAAATCAAATGCACGGTCAACTATCCATTCCAGTTGGAGCACACTTCAAGACATTTTGGGCCCAAATTCCACCATCCGAGGGATGAAAATTAGGATTTAATTTGTAACTCAGGATTTTCCTATTTTACGGCATTAGTAAATTTTAGTCTCTTAAATGCATAGTGAGTTTGAAAGTTGGAAATTCCTCTAATTTAGGCATGTAAAAGATGCATGGAAATTTATGTGTCAAGTATGAATAAGAATGTGGACTTACTATAAATAGTAGGTTACGGTAAACCACTAAAAATACTAAATTCCGCCACCTAGAGTAGATTTAGTCAAAGATAGTTAGATTTTAGTGGGCAACTCGAGTTGGGAGTTGTTTTCTTATTTATCAAGTATTGTAATTCATGGTTGAATAACAAAGAAGGAGATCTAAATTTTTTTGGAATTCATATTATTTGTAGTTTATTGAGTTTGTTGAAAATTTGGCTACGGTGTTTCGAATGGCGACGTGTAACTTTCACTAATTCACGACACAAAGACCAACATAGCAAAGTACATGATAATTTTTTTGACTTGTTTGATGTACAGAATGATGCAACATGTGGTCACAAAGGTTACGACTAACTCTTCAAACAACTTGACTCAATGATGACCTTATGGACAACACGGAAACAACTAACACCCATCAAGGACAGTTCACTTTACTCTTTGACAAGGCACCATGAAAAAACTCAACCACAATATACAGTCACAGTTGGATACACTCCACAATTTACAATCCCTTAAGGTTATGCATTTACCAAAAAAAAAAATTCAAGACTTGCCTTAACAATCTACAAGATTCATGTTTGGTTCGAGCATTCTTCTCACAAAGGTGAACTTATTACTTTGGTAATCTAGACTAACTAGCTGAAGCACAAGATTTTTGAAAGAGGTTCAACTAAAGACTGACAAAGCTAACAAAATTTGTTTAACCAAAAGGGACACCTTTCATCTCTCACCAGGTTGCATAAACATTTCCGAGCTGAAAATCTTGATCTGGACCTCCATTACACAACCGATGAGCGTAAGCTCTAACTGAAGTGGAGTTTCATTACAACATTTAACAAAAAAATCCTAAAAAACACCAAGAGAGAGAAATTCATCCTTAGCACAGATAGATTATCTTCTTTCAAGGCGTGTGGAAGAAATTTCCTTGGGTGCGCAAGAGAGGCGGGGAAATAAATTTTCTTCTTATGCGAAAGAGAGGCGCGGGAGAAACTCTTTTTCTCCTAGGTGTGCAAGACGAGCATGGAAGAGACTCATTTTTACGCCAATGCATAAGACAAGTGCGGAAGAGACTCATTCTCTCCCAAGTTTGCAAGACGGGTGTGGAAGAGACTCAATTTCTCATGGGTGTGCAATATGGGTGTGCAAGACGAGCGCGCAAGAGGCTTTTCATCTTCTGCAAACTATAGAAGGACATAAATTTTGATAGGGAACTCTATTTTTGGAAAACAAGGACTTTTCGGAAATATCTCGATGTCCTCTTTGCACAACAACCTTAATAATTTAATTTAGATAAATTTTTAAGGGTAATTTTTGAGAAAACATTTACTGAGGCTCATAAAATGAAAAGCGGTGACATTCGACTTATAAAATTTTGTTCAATTTGACCTCCGTCCTTTCTCAACATGCCAAAAAAACATAAAAGGTTGCTCTTAGAGTAATTTAGGATGGATTTCAAGGAATAATTTTGTTGATTGAAAATCAATTCAAAATTTCTGAATTTTAACGATCAAATGATCATTGCAGTTTTTCTTTTGTTTGATTTGAATCTTAACCATTTCTTAAGTGATTTAGTTTGTTTGGGGTGCCTTAATCATATTAAGTTCAATTCAATGTTTCATTTTATTTTTCATTTATTGCATAGGGGTTGTTTTGTGCATTTTGAATGAAATATTTTCTAGTTTGAAAAATTCTCTAATGAGTTCTAAAACTTGATTTCGATTTGATCCATTTACATTTACCAACATAAATTTATGAATTCATTCTAATCCAATCACTAGAATATTTTATTTCCTTCAAATCATGCATTCCAAAGGAAAAGAGTAATATATTCTCTTCATAAGTATTCCCTTTTTAATTTTCCAAACAAATATTTCAAATACATTACAAACCTAGATTTCCAATGAAGACAATATCATCTTAACAGAACTAAATAACTTCTATTGACTTGTATGATTCTTTTACAACTTTATTTTCCATTGATCAAATACAACTTACAAGATATAAACCTTTCTTTTCTTTCATCCAAAACCAAAAACAAAGTACATCTCTTTCACATTTCGAATTACAACTTTCATAACCAATACAAAACATCTTTCCATCACAAAAAATACAAGGTCATCCACTTCGAAGTGGGAAAGGGTTTGTACATACCCAAAATTATAAGGATCTTGTACTACCGGAACAACGTAACAAGTGCCCCAATGATGATAAGGCTCCTCGCAAGGTGTTTGAGATCAGTAAAATATCTCCAAGTGTGCGTTAACATCCCACATGCCCCTCTTGGCCCCCACGTGCTTTGTTTTCCATTTTCCCCTCTTTTCTTTGCTCTTCGGTGCTCTTGAAACCACCCGCCTGCAGGCGGCGGTCTCGTGACCGCCGCCCTGATCAGGGCGGCGGTCCTATAACCGCCGCCCTGCTCAGAGCGGCGGTCCTTTACGCATTTTCCAGAAAGTGTTTTTAACGCGACTCACGTAAAAATCAACGATTCACCAGCTTTTTTGCCGACTTAGGCTTGCATTTATGTTTTTGGTCCCCTGGAATAGTGTTTGGCCATTGTTTATAGTTTTAGAGTTCAGTTTGGTTTTGATCTTTGGGTGAATGAAAAGCTATAAATAAATGGCTTGTGCTAAAACAAATGGTCTGCCCCTCATTCACTTCTCATGCTCTCATTTTCAATAGTTCAGTCTATTATTTTGCTTAGAAGCCATAGTTTCAATTCTTTGCATGTTTAGTTAGCATTGTTCAGCTGTTGGTAAGCCACATATCCATCTTGTGCAAGCAGTGTTGTTATTTCACCCAATCCATTGGAGTAGAATAGCTTAGGAAGCCATTAAAGTTGTAGGTTTTGCTCCTCAAAACAGGATAGTTTCAGGTTCTGGACGCTTTATGTTGCATGACTCATAATAAATCCCACTAGGAATTGCATAAGCCAAGCTCTGTACTCTTGCGCTATCCCTCTCCTACTCGCATTATATTCAGTCTGCATTCTGAGCTGCCTTTGTCCCAATATCTACTTCTGTTGATGCTAGCATTACACGCTTTTCTGGATTCACGTGAACACAAAGGAACGAGGAGATCTGCTTTGAGGGGACAAGATCACACACACCATTGGATTCGCCACTGTTCTGCAGAATCCAGGTTCTAGCTTTCAAAGTTCTAAAGTTAGAAATATATCAAATAGAGTAGATAATCACTTCTTTTCAGTTAAGTTTACTTTCGATATTGCCAGGGAAGCTGTGGGGATTGATAGTTTCTGAGAAACTATGATTCATTCCTCACTTCTGAGGTAGGATCGAGAGTCTGGCAAATAGATTAAGCAAGTTATTTCATTATTTAGAATAGATCTACAAATTGCACAGACAAATAACTACACTCGGTTATTTTGTTTGTTTTAAGTTTTATCTTAGTTGTCAAATTCTAGATACGTTTAAATAGCTGCTTTCTTAAATTCTTAAAGTTTCTCAGAAAATACAAAAATAGAAATTATATATATGTTCTAGATTTATTCCACGTAGTTAAAATTTGCTTTGTTGCAGTTAGATTTACATTATTGTTTTGTATGACAATCACGGGACCCAGGGAGCCCAGGGAATACGTATTTGAGCCAATTGTGCCTCAACCCAATCTCATCATGGCAATAGTTGACATAGACCAGAACCTTAGAATACAAATCTTCCAAACAACAACAGATTTATGACAGATCAGCTCTCAGTTGAGGGGATTAAATATAGAAGACGACCAAGCACACACGTTTTGGTCAAATCAACCGAACTACAGATTACCCTAGGAAAACATACACATGACTGTAGAAGGGTTTGAAAGAGAACAAACCTTTGGTTGTGATCCTTTGGTCCCACAGCCAGATGTAGGAGACACTCTTCTAGATATAGATACCGGCCTAAGAATCCAGGTTGCAAGAACGCCTGTGAGGTACTCTGAGAAGATCACGCAGTTATTGATCCTAAATATAGAAGCTGAGAAAGCATATGATTATTGGATACTAGGGATTAGGACTTGATTTCGTACATGACCATAGCAGGACCGCAACAACCAAGAGTCTACGGTTGTGATCCACAAATCCCGCAACCTAACGAATCCATAAGTCAATCAGACATAGACACTGGCCTACGCATATTAGTATTCAGATCTACCCCACTTCCACCCACCATCGTCGAACAATTATCCTTACTAGATATAGCGGCTAACAAAGCTAGAGAATTCTGGACTAGGCCAGAGAATCGTCCGTAGAGTCGATTGTATTCATTACCCACCATATGACCTTATCTGGAGACATACACGAAACTATCCCAGGTCATTTTCCACGTATTCCACAACCCATAGATCGAATCACGCCAGAGCTCGATATTGATTGGAGCCTTCGAGCAGTCATCCTTGCCGATCGATCTATCACACTAGTTCAGGTTAGAAGGGCCTTCTTTGCCTTAGATTCACAAATTCCACTAGTGCGTATTGAAGACATTAGATTGCCTAACTAGTTTGTCTCTGCATCCCACGCATATTCCATCCCCCCATTTGTCTCGGCATGACCTCGGGAGGTCGGGTACGTGGAAGAGTTACCTGTAGATTCCCACGCTCGCTTGTCGCTTTTCGGCGTACAAAATTGGTGAACCCGACGTGAAACAAACAAAATTAGTGAAGCTGACGTGAACTTCCTACTTTCTCAGTCTAGAGTCATAGTATTACGTTTTCTTTCAAGTTTAGTTTACTTTTCATCTTCTCCACCTCATTAGCTTTCACGAATCATTTTCGCTCTCTCCCATTATTCTGCGGGTATTCATATACCCCCCGAATATGTCGGGATTGATGCATATGGCAGACCCCTCTTGGGTCTTGAGGCATACTACGCCCAACAGAATAGACAATCATCACCCTCACTCTCGGTATGGGGTGACAACTACTCAACTAATCAGTTGTCAACACAAACTCCAAGAATCAGATATAATTCATCTTTTCAAACTGAGGAGTTAGATCAACCCCCTCAAAAACAACAAACAGAGCCTTCAGGCTCGAATAATATGACGTTCACCGGAGAATCTGGATCATCTCCTCAGATGCTACTTAGACCACAAATTAGTAGACAATCAGACCCATACCTGGTCTTAGATGATGAACAGTCAATACGTTATCCTAGGAGTGAACAACGCTCTCGGGGTATGTACCCACCTGTAGGAGGTTTACAAACGCAACCCGAGGTCTCTTTTCAAGAAAATACCTCTATACCATTGCATATAGGAAATACTCTCGGAGAAACTTGGCAAGATAATGATCAGTTCATAGCAGGATATCACATGCCTATACAAAACCATGGTATACAACAAACGCCACCAAGGCAGAATATCGTGACTTCACCAAATGAAGTCATTTCAACGTTAGTAGAAAAAGTGAGAGGGTTAGAACTTGCCCAAGCAAGTCAAAATTCACAATTCATGCAAACAGGGGGTTCCAATCCTCCACCATCCTAGCCAAGTAGATCTCCTCACAGGAGTAGGCACGTTAGGCATGCCTCCTCAGTATCCACAACAAACGCCAACTAGGCCCATCATCTCTAACACCATTCCTCCCGGTCTAGTATCAAACAATCCATTCCTGGACAATACCCCATCATACTTAAACATGTACTCCAAATCACCACAAGGAGATATGTTCTCCTCTCCCGGCATGCTTGCTCAAACACAGGTGTTTCCTTATGCCCCTACTAATGCATACGCTGCGCCATATCAACAACCCATCCCACCACCACTCCCTCAGCAACCACCATCAATGGTCGAAACCTATGCGATAGGGACTTATTCAGAATATTTGAAAGAGCCCTTAGACTTCGCCATACGAAGCGTCATGCTTCCAAGACCCCTTCCGATTTACCCAAGTACAAAGGTGAGGGAGATCCAAATGCGCATATCAAAGCTTACGCTACAGCCATACGAGAACTACTCCCTTGGGATGGGGTTGTTGCTAAAATATTCCCCAAAACTTTGGAAGGCATCGCTCTTGATTGGTATTATAGAATACCTGAGGCTTCCATCCATTCATTTAAACAACTCGTATCAGAGTTCATTAAGGCATTTGACATGAACAAACTGTTAAGAACAGGAATCAGGGAGTTCTTACACATCAAACAAGAACACAACGAATCTGTCGCCCATTTCATCCAAAGGTGGCGTACAGTCCTTTATTCCTCGGCAAGTGCTGCCAAACATGGATCAAATGGAACTATGTGATTTATTCCTTCATTCGCTTAGCAGAGAAGTGAAGGAAGAAGTCCAGAAGTTCCCATTACGAACTTACGATGAAGTACTAGAGAGTGCTCTTCGAATAGATCAAGCAGCAATTGATAGTGGTCGTAAGACATATGGAGCAAATGGGAGGTTAATCACCCCCAATCAGAACACTACAAATTATCCCACCACCACAAACGTCAATCAAGGACCTAAAATCCTTAACAAAAATCGGGGTGTAACAACAGATGGAGTAACCGACCAGCCCAAAAAGGTAAATGTTGTCAATACTCCATCACAAACAAACAACCAACGAAACAACAACTTTACCCCGACAATCAATACAGTGGATTTTAACCATCCACAACAACAACAACAACAACAATGGTGAAATCCCATACAAGGGCCAAGCCAAAACTCATTTGGTTATCAAAACCAAAATCAAAGCCAGAAACAACAAATGCAAAACTTTAATCCTAATAGGCAACAGTTTGATCAGAGTTTTAGGCCACAATATACACCAAACCAACAAACCAGGAATTACAATCCCAATTCATATTGTGGTTTCCACAAAATTGAGGTCATGATACTAGAACGTGTCCGTGACTACAATAAATTCATGCAACGTTTGCCAGAAGAACAAAGACAGTTCTTCATGATTTTTTTTGGCAGATCCCGTGTCACCACCACCAAGCACGCTCGCAGGGGCAGTTTCCCCTCAGAATGCTCCCCTCAAGATCTTTAACGATCCACTCCCAAATCATGATAATAACAGACTAAATCCAACTGGGACGAACAAGGGTGCAATGACGGGAAACAATGATCATGAAGCCTCGACTTCACTAAATCCATCAGTTGCGCCACAATTAGGAAATCAGTGAGACCCAAGATAGTCAGTTTAGTAGAACTAGACGTTGAACTACCTATCGAAGCTATAACAAGAACATGAGAATATTTCTCTCAACCAAGCCCAAGTCACCTGCCAGAAACAGATAAGAGTCAACAAATAGTAGAAAAACCCGTGGGTGCCTATGATTTAATTAACGACCTAACAAAAACCTTCTCGCACATTTCATTTTTAGACTTACTAAAAAACTCTCCTACTCACAGGGCTGCTCTTTTAGAAGCATTAGGTTTAGGTCATTTAATTAACATCACTCCACCTCCTGAAACACAGGTAAATCATGTAGACTTTGATGTTCATCCTCAGGGCAGCCAGGACAAGGATGTCGAATTCATATTCGAAATAAGTAAAATGCCTACAGATGTTGAGATTGCACGCTGAGGTGATCTAGCCTTACACTTACAAGTATGGGTTTATAATAACTACGTAAAATGAGCAATGGTTGATGATGGGGCCGCAGTTAACATAGTCCCCTTCTCTTTCCTTCAAAAATTAGGATATGGGGAAACAAACTGTTCCACCACTCGAAATACATTGAGAGGCTATGATAGCCTTAAAGCCACTTCGATTGGAACTATAATACTACCGGTCACCTTAGGACCCAAAACAATCCTGACTGAGTTTTATATTATAGATCGGGAAACTAATTATAATATGATCCTCGGCTGACCATGGATACACCGAATGAAGGCAATCCCTTCTACGTTATTCCAAGAAGTAAGATTCTTGCATCTAGGAAAGGTGTTTGTAGCTAAAGGTGATCAAAACCTTTCGATATACACCTAGTGACTTAAAGAAAAAGACCAGTGTGCACTCGGAATTTGAACTTCCAACAAACCAACTTAATAAACCCAGCGACGCAAAACCCGGAGGAGAAGTTGGTACCTACAACGGATCTTGAGACTATGAATCTAGTCAAGACAATCCCAACCTCAAAAGAGGCTAACATTGTAGAAACGGTATCATTAGGAACTACTGCAAAAATCATTGAATTACTAGAACAAGATCTACCAATGTTTCTACCATTTGATTCTGTGGGCATGGGAAATTCCCTAGGTGTTGGTTCTCTTCCAGCTGAGGATCTCTGTATGGTGGAAGTAGAATGCGCAAACACAACAAATATCCCAACATCCATATTCCCAGCTAAATATTGGACTCTCCATTTTGATGGAGCTAAATGCCATTATGGAGCGGGGGCTGGTGTAATCTTTACTTCCCCTGAAGGAAAGGTCCTACCATTCGCCTTCAAACTCAATTTCGAATGTACAAACAATGGCGCTGAATATGAAGCCCTCCTCCTTGGCCTCATTTTAGCCAAGAGGATCGGTATTAATAACATCAGAGTATTAGGAGACTCACAATTGGTAGCAAACCAAGTCTCTGAGATATATGAAACCAAAGCCGAGCATTTATAGCTTTACAAAAAAGTTGTATTAGATTTAAGCAAGGAATTTGACTTCATATCAATTGAAACAATCCCGCGAGAAGAAAATCTTCTCGCTGATTCAATAGCAACTTCCGCATCACGTTTTACTCAAGCAATAAGTTAGAGGATACCCGTTTCATAGTATCCCTTCGTGATGAACCATTGATAAAGACAACGACAAATTCTCTTTTAAACAAAAATGAATCTACTATCCTAGACCATGTTGATAGTGATATGGCCACTTTGGATTACTTAAACGCCTATGCGGCACTACATCTCTCCTATCATATGATAGATTTGTCCTTAATCCCACATTCATCTTCTTACTGTGGAAATCCCATAATGGAACCTAGCGTATACACGGTAGAAAGTGGGGATGATTTGGATTTACCTCCAGCCCCACCTGAGTTTGAAGAAGGTAATGCCTCTTTAATCGAAGAAACAATTGATGTTAACATCGGAACGGAGGATGAACCAAAAATATTGAAATTAGGGTCCTCGTTAACCCCAGAAGAAGTAGAAATACACACTCAGATCCTCAAGGAACATCAGAAAGCTTTTGCATTTAATTATAAGGAAATGACAGGCGTTGCACCACACATTGCAGTGCATAACCTCGTCACTAAATCTGATGCAAAACCAGTTAAACAAAAATCAAGACCCATGAAACCCAAGGTGGCTCTCATGGTGAAAGATGAAATAATAAAACTCCTACAAGTAGGGTTCATCAAACCAGTCGATTACTCTCAATGGGTATCTAATATTGTTCCCGTTCTCAAAAAGAATGGGAAGATACGCATCTGCATAGATTTCGAGACATTAACAAAGCATGTCCTAAGGACGACTTCCCATTACCATCCATAGATGTCATTGTTGATGCAACAGCTGGATTTGAACTCTTGTCTCTCATGGATGGATTCTCGGGATACAATCAAATCAGAATATCTGAACAAGACCAAGCCAAAACCACGTTTATAACTCCTTGGGGAACCTATTGTTATGTTGTTATGCCATTTGGCCTCAAGAACGCTGGTGCTACGTACCAGCGAGCTATGACATATATATTCCATGATTTAATTCATAAAATCATGGAATCCTACGTAGATGACTTGTTGGCTAAGGCCAAGAAGCGTTGTGACCATCCAGAAGTACTCCGCGTCATTCTTTCACGCCTAATAGAATATGGAGTCACACTAAATCCAGAGAAATGCGTCTTTGGTGTAATAGGAGGAAAGCTCCTAGGTTACATCATATCATCATGAGGGATAGATGTTGATCCAACCAAAATTTGGGCTGTCCTCGAAATGGTCCCACCTTCGAATGAATCTGGAATCAGGTCATTTCTCAGAAAACTAGGTGCAATCCGGAGATTCATCCCGGACTTAAGCTTCGCCATTCATCCAATCAACAATTTACTCAAGAAGGATTATAGCATTGATTGGACCGAAGACTGCAATGAAGCCTTTGATGCAGTTAAGCGTTTCCTGTTATCACCACCTACGCTAATGCCACCCAAGCTAGACCACCCGTTAATTTTGTATTCACGAGCTACCGATGTCTCGCTGGCCTGTATGTTGGCCCAAGAAGACAATGACAAAAAGGAACGCGTGATTTATTTCATTAGTCGAACATTACTTGACTATGAAACACGTTATACACAGGCAGAACGAGAATGCCTTGCCATAGTCTTTGCTACTAAACGCTTAAGACACTATATGCTGAATCAAGAAACGAGGGTCATGGTAAAAACGGACCATTTACGAACTTTCCTCACACAAGGATCCTTGTCTAAAAAGGCTGGACGTTTTATAACCTTAATGGGGGAATTCGAATTAACATTTGTAAATCAGAAGTCGGTTAAGGGACAAATCATTGCGGATTGGTTAGCTGATAACCCATTAGATGGAGGTGATTTAGTAGATTTAGATTTTCCAGATGAGTGCGTATACTACATCGAAACCCGACCCTCTATCTCTGAGTGTCCTGGTACACTGATATCATTAATTATATCATGGACCATACGTACCCAGAAGGAGCTACACCACAACAAAGAAGGCGGTTACGTATTATTGCAGCCAAATACGTCATCATAGAGCAAGTACTCTACCGAAAAGCATTCGATGGAATGCTCTTGAGATGTGTCGACACAGAAGAATCCAAGAAGATTCTCCATGAATCTCACAGTGGAATGTGTGGAGGCCACTTCGGTGGCCATGCCACCACTCGCAAAATACATCGAATGGGCTATTTCTGGCCCACTCTAGAACACGACGCAGTGGAGTTTGTGCGCGCGAAGTGTCATAAGTGTCGAGAATTCTCCCATGAAATTCATATGCCGGCACAAGCTCTACTGACCAATTGCTACTCCATGGCCCTTTTCTACATGGGGTCTTGATTTGATAGGAAATTCTCTCCCTCATCTACTGAGATGGCCATAATTTTATAATCACGGCCCTTTGAATATTTCACCAAGTGGGTAGAGGCTATGCCTCTTACTCTTTGCATACCGAGTTACTGTAATCGCCAAGTTCATTTTGAACCAAATCATTTGCAGATACGGTATCCCACAAATCATTATCTCCGATAATGGAACTTCTTTTAAAAATGAAGAGGTTCATGAGCTATGCAATAAATTTAAGATAAGCCATCATACGGCTTCCTTGTATTACCCTCGAAGCCATGGGACGAGGTGAAGCAACAAACAAAGACACTAAAAGCCATTCTCCTTAAAACTGTGAAAGAAAACAAACGAGATTGGCATTTGAAGTTATATCCGGCCTTGTGGGCCCACCGAACCTCAATAAGAACACCAACGGGAGCAACTCCTTTCTCACTAGTGTTCGGGGCAGAGGCAGTTCTCCCACTCGAGGTTGAAATACCCAGTCTCCGCATTTCATTACAAGAGGATTACGGATGAAGGCGCTTACGAGAGAAGCACGTCTTTCCCAACTAGAAAGCCTAGATGAAACTAGGTTAGATGTTGAACAGTGACATAGAGTTTATGCGTTGACCGGATGTGCCGGCAGTACAACAAGAAGGTCTATGAACGCGACATATACGAAGGTGATCTAGTTCTAAGGCTAGACAGCCGGATCGACAAGAAGACCGGCGAAGGAAGGAAATTCCGGCCCAAATGGTTGGGCCCATACCGAGTCATGAAGGACTATGGAAATGGTGCATACCTCTTATGTACGCTAGAAGGTGAGGAATTTGGTGAAACAGTCAATTCCCTGCACCTCAAGCGGTTCTACGCATAAGCAGCTAGCACTACTTATATAACTATCTACATTGCATTTTCATATAGATTAGGATCATGTTGTCCATTTGTTTTGTACACAAATTGTGATCAAGGAATCTATTCTCAAAGAAATTCATTACAAACTCATGATGTTGTTGGCATAAACTCTTTAATCATACCTCTCCATTTTCATGATGTCATCAAATTATCTCGGAATCATTTTATCAAATAAAGCTAGATATGACAAAGTCTTAAACGGTAACCATACCAAGATCTGCGGGCTTGTTCTCACTTTTAGTTTCTTCTTAGGATAGGTGTCTTGCCTATGGTCTATTCTAGAAGCTTCATGGTGTCACATCTATCCCATATATATGTCTCTTTGGAAATAAGCACATACTGACGTTTTACTCAAGAAAACAAGTCAAACGTTGATCAAACAGAAAATTTTAATTTTACACATTTCCTTGCCCCACCAACCTTTGGTGATGAGCTTGCGTCTCTTACTAGTGACGTAGGGTTGGGAAAGGATGGAAATGCCCTTACTCACCTATGCTTTGCCCACGGTGTTAAACCCGCTTACTTAGTAGCATGGGGCAAAGTGTAGGGGTCCTCTTGACAAATAAATGCAAATGGTCATACACAAACAATTCAAACTTTGAAACTTTGAGTCAAAAATAAATGAATCAGATGTTCAAAATTCCAAGAGAGTTAAAATCCTAAAAACCCAGATTTTGTCTACTATGTGGCCATCTACGGATCTAAGTCTAGATAAACCACAAAGTAAGTTGCATTCTAAACTATGAAGTCACTCGGGTAGAGTAAGCTTGTAGCTTCCAATTTGGTTCCACCAAAGCTTTGTCTATCTTTCATCACTATCATTTTAGCACATTTCATAACTTGTGCCCTTCTTGACTCTTGGTGATAAGCCCTCGCATCTTACTAGTTGCGTGGAGTTAGGAGTGGGGCAAGTTTATCTATTCATCATACTGGTTTGTATTCATCACTTTGCAAAACAAACATGAGGTATCCAAAATTGCTTACAGAAGCTAAGATTCAAAATCACATTATATCTACATCACCATATATCAGCATCATGAAACACAAAAGGAAATAAAAACATTTACATCATTTGTTCTCCATTGCATACATTCTAAAAGCATATAAACATACATCGTAGTATACATAGGGAAACTGGAAATAGAAAGGAAACCATGAGTGCCAAGATTTTGATCCAAAATAAATACGTATATATAAATGATCAATGTTTATATACAATGCCATCATGCACTAAGCATGGTCAAAACGCTCAAAGAGCCCGGGATATACAAAGAATATATAGTACAAAATCTACGAGAGCCAAGTGGCCTCTCAATCCCTACGTGACCCCTCCGAAGGTGCATGCCCACGCCTAGGACTCGGCTACGCCGGCGCTCTGAATGTACGGAGGGCTCAGGGTCCCGAGGAGCAGCCGCAGTCTCACCACGAGAATGGCTCCTCATAAGATGCTCAGCCGTCCTGTACCCCGCTAGCTCGGTGCGAAGGGTCGATACCATCCTGGCCACATGCCAGACTGGAGCAAAGACGTCGGTATGCCTACCAGGCTGCTGAAGGCTCCCCAGCGTCTACGGACAGCTCTGCATGGGTCCTATCCATGGGGATCATCAGGGAATCAGTACATACCCTGCGGATCAAATCCCGCCACTCATCAACAGTCTCTGCAAACAAAGGAGAAAACAAGTTAGAAACCAAACAAGAAATTAGGAATACAAGATTGCAACTAAGGAGAGCCTACAAGAAAACATTAAAAGGGAGAAAGGGTAACTTACTCGGATCACCAGGCCTCCAGGATGGGTCGCTGGGGCCGGCACTGCCGCGATGCCATGCTGCTGGGCGAGGAGGGCTGCTCTGTGGGGGAGAGCAACGTGTCGCCCCCATGCGGACTCATCCTCTCTACCACGGCCCTGGGAGAGTGGCTCCTCTGAAACCAGAGTCACCCTCTCTGCGCTCTGCTCGGCCCTCTCTGCCTGCATAATATCCTGAGTGTCATGCCACTCAGGATCGTTGTCATCGGTCTCCTCCTCTGTTCCTCCCTCTGTGAACTCCTCAGACTCGGAGTCAATATCAATAGGGTCATCGCTGCTATGAGCAGGACCCACAGCAATCTGAAGCAAAGGTGCCCGAGGCGCACCGGCTCTCCCTCTAGCACGTACTATCCTCCTGGCTGCAATAGGAATGCCAGGAGTAACCACTATCCAACCTCGGCCTCTAGGCCCCCCTCTGGCCTCACGAACTGATCGTAGGCCATTGGCGCCCTTTGGGGAAGCATATCCGTGTATGGTAAGAAAAAACTTTGAGGAACTCGGCCAAAGGGGTGCATCTCCACACGTCCCACTCTGTCAATAAGCTGCCTGTGGTGGAGCAGGAGATCAAGGTAAGAGTCTCCTCGCCCCATATATGCCGCCATAGTCGATATGGTGTGGCCTCCATGTCGGCGGTAGTCGGGGGAGGCAAGGCGGGCGATGAGGTGCTCTAAGCACCGACATGTCATCCATCCATCTGGCTGCCCTCACAGCCCCAGGATCTGCCACCTCCACACCCCTGCCATAAGGGATGAAATGCTCATAGACCCAACTCATGACTAGAGTCGGGTGGCTCAATGACTGCCCCTGTAAACGGACTACCCTGTATAAGTCATGGTAGGTAGTCCCAAGAATGTCTGCCCCCCAGGCATATTTCCGACCATGCCCCTCTATCTGTGTAATAATGGGGGCCCAGCAGTATAATAATGTGTCCCCTCCCTTGTCCCCGATCAATCTCGAGGCAAGGATCCCCATGATGGCCTGGCGAAGTAAGGGGATGGGCAAAGAAGGAATAGATCGAACTCTCACCCCCTTCTTCGACCCCGTGGAGATGACTGCATCTCCCATATATGTCACCCACTGTGTAATCTGTGCCCGTGAGCCTGTTGTCTCTAAAGTGAGTCGTCTCCCGATGATCGGGACCCCCAGAATACGATAGACATCCTCCAATGTAATGGTCCACTCACCACGGACCCCTGGCAATCGGAAGGTGTTCGATCTGCATCCCAGTATGAGAATAGGTCACAAAGGATGTGACTAGATGGTGCAACATGAGGCACGCGCGATATGCGTATGCCAGCCCTCTGAAGTGTGTCCTCCTCATCTGTGAGAGGGCATCTAGTACCCACAGGAGCGATCACACTCCCTCTCTCTACTCCATCGGATGTACTCCTCTCTCACTGCTGCATACACCCAAAAACACACAAAACAAAGCAAGTTAGCATCCGAGTAATACTAGAAAAACCATGTAAGCACGTAGAAATGCTAAAAAAAGCAAAAACACTTTCAAAAAAAGGATTCTTTTGCATTCTGTGCAAAACCGCCGCCACTGAGCGGGGCGGTTTTTGTAACCGCCGCCTTAAAAGGCGGCGGTCGTGTGCCGCCACAGCGATAGGGGAGGCGGTCATGTGCTGCCGCCCAGGGGGGCGGGCGGCGGTCGTGGTCGAAATCCCCGCGCGGGTTTTAAACTAAAAAGCCTAAAAAGTGCAAAAAAATGGCCATTTAACCTAAAAACAGAGCCTACCCAGTAGGCGCCCCCTAGGTGGACCTTTTAACACTAGCATTTTCAAAAATGATCCCCCCATGACAAAGATTTTAACATTTCAAAATTAAGGGGGGAAAAAGGAAAAACTGAAGAAAACTAACCTGTGATCTCGCGGGTCGATGTTCCGCACGTGGAGGCATGATCGCTATCTCATCTGCGGACGTTTTGACTCTACTCACGCAAGAAACCGTCACCGTGGGTCCCAGAGCTCAAAATCAATCAAATCGACTCGCATGCAAATGAATAGGAAAATGGGCCCACTTTCATATATATAGCACTCTGTTTCGTTTTAAAATGACTTTTTCACAGGTTTGGAGCGCTGATGGAGGTAAGTTCCTATCCTCGCACAAATGGTACGTTCTCATTCCCTGTTATCTTAGCGTTTATTTTTCAAACTATTGTATCTATCTGCACTTGAGTTCTCTTTTCGTTTTGTAGGTAGCGGGAATTTTGGATGGCGTCATTTCAACACGGACGTATCAGGTATAACTTCTAACTTCCCATTTGGGACTGCCATACTCGGACCCACCGTTTTACGCCTCTTCATGGCTAAAACGCTTCTCCGAGGGGGCAATATGTACGTACCCAAAATTGTAAGGTACTGTACTGCCGGAACAACGTAACAAGTGCCCCTGATGATGATACTGAGTCTCCTCGAGGTGTTCGGGATCGGAAAAGATCTCAAGTGTGCGTTAACATCCGCATGCCCCGCTTAGCCCCTGCGTGCTTTGTTTTCCCTTTTCCCCTCTTTTCTTGGCCTTTTTCTCTTGGTGTGAAGCGCCGCCTGCGTAGGCGGCGGTCTCGTGACCGCCGCCCTGATCAGGGCGGCGGTCCTGTAACCGCCGCCCTGCTCAGAGCGGCGGTCCTTTACGCGTTTTCCAGAAAGTGTTTTTAACGTGACTCACGTAAAAATCAATGATTCACCAGCTTTTTTTCCGACTTGGGCTTGCATTTATGTTTTTGGTCCCCTGGAATAGTGTTTGGCCATTGTTTATAGTTTTAGAGTTCAGTTTGGTTTTGATCTTTGGGTGAATGAAAAGCTATAAATAAATGGCTTGTGCTCAAACAAATGGTCTGCCCCTCATTCACTTTTCATGCTCTCATTTTCAATAGTTCAGTCTATTATTTTGCTTAGAAGCCATAGTTTCAATTCTTTGCATGTTTAGTTAGCATTGTTCAGCTGTTGGTAAGCCACATATCCATCTTGTGCAGGCAGTGTTGTTATTTCACCCAATCCATTGGAGTAGAATAGCTTAGGAAGCCATTAAAGTTGCAGGTTTTGCTCCTCAAAACAGGATAGTTTCAGGTTCTGGACGCTTTATGTTGCATGACTCACAATAAATCCCGCTAGGAATTGCATAAGCCAAGCTCTGTACTCTTGCGCTATCCCTCTCCTACTCGCATTATATTCAGTCTGCATTCTGAGCTGCCTTTGTCCCAAATATCTACTTGTTGATGCTAGCATTACACGCTTTTCCGGATTCACGTGAACACAAAGGAAGCGAGGAGATCTGCTTTGAGGGGACAAGATCACACACACCATTGGATTCGCCACCATTACTGAGAATCCAGGTTCTAGCTTTCAAAGTTCTAAAGTTAGAAATATATCAAATAGAGTAGATAATCACTTCTTTTCAGTTAAGTTTACTTTCGATATTGCCAGGGAAGCTGTGGGGATTGATAGTTTCTGAGAAACTATGATTCATTCCTCACTTCTGAGGTAGGATCGAGAGTCTGGCAAATAGATTAAGCAAGTTATTTCATTATTTAGAATAGATCTACAAATTACACAGACAAATAACTACACTCGGTTATTTTGTTTGTTTTAAGTTTTATCTTAGTTGTCAAATTCTAGATACGTTTAAATAGTTGCTTTCTTAAATTCTTAAAGTTTCTCAGAAAATACAAAAATAGAAATTATATATATGTTCTAGATTTATTCCACGTAGTTAAAATTTGCTTTGTTGCAATTAGATTTACATTATTGTTTTGTATGACAATCACGGGACCAGGGAGCCCAGGGAATACGTATTTGAGCCAATTGTGCCTCAACCCAATCTCGTCACGGCAATAGTTGACATAGACCAGAACCTTAGAATACAAATCTTCCAAACAACAACAGATTTATGACAGATCAGCTCTCAGTTGAGGGGATTAAATATAGAAGACGACCAAGCACACACGTTTTGGTCAAATCAACCGAACTCTGATTACCCTAGGCAAACATACACATGTTTGTAGAAGGGTTGAAAGAGAACAAACCTTTGGTTGTGATCCTTTGGTCCCATGACCGGATGCAGGAGACACTCTTCTAGATATAGATACCAGCCTAAGAATCCAGGTTGCAAGAATGCCTGTGAGGTACTCTGAGAAGATCGCGCAGTTATTGATCCTAAATATAGAATCTGAGAAAGCATATGATTATTGGATACTAGGGATTAGGACTTGATTTCGTACATGACCATAGCAGGACCGCAACAACCAAGAGTCTACGGTTGTGATCCACAAATCCCATAACCTAACGAATCCATAAGTCAATCAGACATAGACACTGGCCTACGCATATTAGTATTCAGATCTACCCCACTTCCACCCACCATCGTCGAACAATTATCCTTACTAGATATAGCGGCTAACAAAGCTAGAGAATTCTGGACTAGGCCAGAGAATTGTCCGTAGAGTCGATTGTATTCATTACCCACCATATGACCTTATCTGGAGACATACACGAAACTATCCCAGGTCATTTTCCACGTATTCCACAACCCATAGATCGAATCACGCCAGAGCTCGATATTGATTGGAGCCTTTGAGCAGTCATCCTTGCCGATCGATCTATCACACCAGTTCAGGTTAGAAGGGCCTTCTTTGCCTTAGATTCACAAATTCCACTAGTGCGTATTGAAGACATTAGAAAGGACTATCAAAACCTGTCTTTTCCTCTGCTCCGAACAACAACATGAAGAGTCTCCATCTTTTCAATTTTAATCATAACAAAAGCAGGGAAAGAAAATGCTCTCCACCCAAACAAGACATCCAATGAAAGGAGAAGCCATCCTTATTCATTGGCCCCGAGCCCCAACCACAATGCAATAAGAAATGTGTTTCAACACATAGCAACAATAGGCTTCCACAACACAAAGGTAATCTTTCAATGTGCACATTTCATATTAAAACACACGGTCAAAAAAAAACAACACTTTTACAACAACTTGAAAGAGGGAAAACAAAAATCAAGCTTCTTCATGCAAGCCAAAGGAGCAAGAAACTATGGGGATGCTACTTATGCCTCCCAAAGTGGAAATGGGTATCACCACCGAGAAAAAACTGCCAAAATATAATATTTCAATCCCCGACATGCCCTTATGCCTCCCCAAGTACCCCTTATTCCTCACATTTCCTTATGCCTCCCCAACCTCTTATGGCACCCCATAACGAGTAAAGAAATGCAAGCTATTTCTTTAAAAGGTGGAACCCAAATCCCAACTCCCTCCACACTTATACGTCCACAAAAATACTTATATCTCCCAAAAATAAACCCCATATCCTTCTCCTACACCATTACTAGGCCAACTACCCAACATCCCACAAACAATAACAAACAAACAAGCATTTACATATTCATAAAAGGGAAAAGAAAAGCATTTCCAAGAGCCAAGCTCTTACCTCTCCATGATGGAATTTATTCCAAGTTCAAAACAAGTATGCTTTCCAATGCAAAATAGTCCAAGAGATTAACAAGATACAAGCATGCAACAATCTCCAATCTTCTCCAAAATCAAGAGCTCTCCAAAAGCCCAAAAGAAGTCTCCTAAAATGAAGTGATAAAAGTGGAGCAACCCAAAACCAAGATAAATAATTCCAATTTATAGAAGAGGGAAGGAATGAGGATGAGGTGGATCCAAGTGGGATGCCACATCATACATCCTCAACTCCAAGAATAAAATTCAACTTCATTCTCCAATGCATAATCAATAGGTGGGTGAATAATAACACTTTTACTTGCACACTCAAACAAGCCCACACCCCATAAGGACTGAAATTAAAACATTTAAGAAAAGTGCAATAAAAACATTCAACTTGACTTACAAAAATGCATAAAGAAGGGCTAAATTTAACTCTCCAACCATAGGTAAGGTTGGTATATAAATTTAATAGGCATGGGACAAGTTTAATTTGTCCCACAAGTCTCCAAAATC
Organism: Taxus wallichiana var. yunnanensis; assembly: GCA_018340775.1. Classification (NCBI taxonomy): domain Eukaryota; kingdom Viridiplantae; phylum Streptophyta; class Pinopsida; order Cupressales; family Taxaceae; genus Taxus; species Taxus wallichiana. Next base: position 311,477,526 of record CM031239.1, read on the forward strand.
AGCCTCCAAGGACAATTTCGAATTTCAAAGAATATGGAGTGTTTCATACTCCAAAATCAGCTTACACATCTCTTACACATCACTTACACATTTCTTACAACACTTTAATTTTAGGCCAACAACTCTAATAATTACTTTCTTATGACCCAATTTGATTAATTAATTTTTAAAACTATGATTACTCACATTAATTAACACACCATTTAATAAATAAGGAAAGGGGTCAAAGCACCGCAAAATAAACACATGCAACATTAAACCAAGGAAATTAAATAAAAGAAACATAAAACCCCTTGGTCACATTTGAAGGCGATCCCCCATGGGAATCCCTAACAACAATCAAACACACATAAGCAAATAAAGTTGTCATAGTGACCTTGTTGAATTCATCTAGAATTCCTAAGTGGTTGGTCTCCAATCCCCGATGTGTGTTGTGATATTTTAACCTACAAAACGTAATTACCTCCTTTTTCCTCGTGGCCACATCGAACATCCAAATGAATATAATATACTTCCAAAGTCATCAATATATATGTGAATCACAACAATCATCAAGCCAATCAACAAGTGTCACTTAAAATTTCATCAACAACTATATCATCATCAATTTTAATTCAATTTTCATTTTCTAGGTCTACTCAAAATATCCAAATATCACATGTCCGAACAACATCTATAATGTAACCATGTCAGATAGTATATCAACATCAATATATAAAATATCTCTAATAATCATCATGCATCATATATGAATCAAAGTCAGCAATAATCCATGCTCTAACATCTAATCATCATACTAAATCAAAACTATAACAATGTCCATGGTATAGTCAATAGTGTCATGATCAATATCAAAAGGTGTCAAAGGGAAGTGGGCACTACATCACCCTCCCCTTAGACTCGACTTCTTCCTGAAATTCATAGGAAAGAGAGATAGGAACAAATGCAACAGAAAAAGGATCACTCTCATTATGGGATTTCTTGCTTCAAACAAGTGTGGGTTCACACAATACCAATTTTGGTCCATGAAATTCAGCAAGAAAAAGGGAGATTATAAGGGATGAGTTCTAAACTTTCTACATGCAAGGCTATGACATTTAAATCTAGAGAGTAACTTTACACTATCAACCAAGATACAACACATAGCAATATAACATAAAGAGTTCAAAAGAGTCTTAAGAATAACCACCAAGTAGAGGAATAATAAGGAGAAATCTATGAGTTGAGAAAGACCACATAGTTTCCCAAGGAATACAACATACTACAGTAACAAACATTAAGGTTTCCACTAGGGTTAAATTATGCTTCCATAATTCGTTGTTTAGGCAAAGGCTATCGAATCAACCAAGGCCAAAATTTTGTAAGAGAGACACATTTACTCAAGTTCCCCCAATTTTAGGTCACACAAGATGAGAATAATCAAGAAGGAAGGACACCTAAATCAACAAGCATTTACAATCGAGGAACTATTTATGGAAAACACTTCTATAACTAGAGAGGGTACAATTAACTTTTCATGGTAATATTAAGAAATTTCATGACCACAAGGTTTCCTATAGTCTAATTTTTACACTTTTTACACTTTTTTTAAGAATCAAACACACCACACCAACCAAATCTAAAGATGTAAACCATTTAGCAAAATAAATATATATATCTCCCTAACAACTAACATATCAATACAAGAAGTACCATTCACAATAACACAATGGGATTCATTTATCTTATTTCCGATCAAGCTCAAAATAACCACAAAGAGAGTACAATCATAAATCGTAACACCGAGAGAGCACTCAAGGTCTCTAGGGAGAAGAAAAAGAAGAAAATAAGACTTCCAAATGTTAGGAATTAATAATATCTAATGCGGAATAATTCCTCTAATTACAATAATAAGAAGTATGAATAGAATTACGAAATGAAAAATGCACAACACGAAGACAATATTTAACGTGGTTCACCCAATGTGAGCTACATCCACTAAGAACACTTGCTTAGGTTTTATTACAAGCCAACAGTCTTCACAATTACAATAATCGGATCTTGTTTGGAGTGTGCTCATCAAACCCTCCTAAATTCACACTTGAATTCACAAAAACTATTCATCTTCACAAAACACACTCATATAAATCCTATTATATGTCCATCTATTTATAAGTACATCAATAGGTAGCCGAAGAGGTGGTTTTACAAAACAATGGGTATCGAAAAAACAGCCCATAATGGTTGCCCATTACCCATCACGGGCCAAAAACAGCCCATAATGGTTGCCCATTACCCATGGGTTAATAAACCACCCATAAAAATTTTCTTCGGGGCTTCACCCCGAACCCCCCCTTGACTGTCAACACTAAAATTTTCCTCCGTAATTTCTATTTCATTAATGTATGTATTAGGAATATGATGTTGTTAAGTATAATTAGTAGTAGCGTCTGATAGAAGATAACGGCGCCATCAGTACGGTGCCGCCAATAATGTGGAGTACGGTATGAGATACCAAAGTACAATAGGAATGTTGTAAAAAGTAAATATTTGTCGTAAGTGGTCCGGTAATGTTAAAATGTCAAAGTTTGGGTAATTAGAGAAGTAGGGTCTACATGATTAGGAATTAGAAATATTATATTGGTAATAAGGACAAGGAGTGAGGTCATAAATATTTTGTGTATTTTATTTGTAAAAAGTCTAAAAATGTGGAACCCATGTAAAATGATAAGGTTTATCTTATCTTAAAAGATAAGCTTACATGTACAAATAAGAGTTAAGGTATGAAATATGATTCATCGTAGTGGATTTCTTATCTTATCTTAGAGATAAGATGGATAAGCCTAGAAGTTCTATAAATAGAGAGGCCACCCCCCTCATTTAGCATAGAAGGAAGTAGTGAGAAATATTGTAGGAAGTGTGCGAAGGAAGCCATCAGTTTAAAGATGTGTTGAAGAAGCCATTAAGAGGTGTAATTGTAAAGTTTCTCCCATAGTCTTGGTGAAAGGCAAGTGAAGTCAATAACACTTGAAGTACCTCATGGGTGCGATTGTAACAATTTCATGTTAATATTATAATTTACTTTGATATTTCAGATTTGTCATCATTCGTCTTATCATAGTCGATGGTATTCTCATGTTATGTTGTTGTTTTGTTTCTAGATTACATCCACCAAACTAAAGGTCATGTGCATTAGTAAATAATCATAAGCACAAGGAGTTCCCGGTGAAGAATTATCATAGTGCCGGATTGGTGATGACATTTTGGTTTGTTGTCGGGACCATTCCTCGTTGGTGGATTTTCGGAGAGATATTCCCACTTAGTCAAAAATTAATTGGAGGGTAACCTTGTTTTTTCTTTGTGCATAGTAGTTACAATGGTAAAGTCATTTTTGCCATGAATAGTAGTTACCATGGTAAAGTCATTTTTTTGGGAATAGTATTTCTTTGCAGTAAAGTCACTTTTTACCGTGAATAGTATTTACCGTAGTAACTTCACTTTTCTAGTGAATAGTGTTTACCACAAGTAAAGTCGAGTTTTTACCACGAGTAAGTCAAGTTTTACCATAGTTGACCGTGGTCATTTCGTTTTCTTGTAGAAAGGTGTAAAGTCACTTTCTAGTATAGTGATTCCAATTATTTGTGTACATAAGTCTTGTTGATTGTACTTGTGGGTTGGTATTTTATGGTGGTTACTTTTGAAAATGGGAAAGATTCCTATTTTTTCAGCTCAATCTAATGAAGATGCTTCTTCTTTCATTCAAGAGTTTAAACGATCTTGTATTTGTAATGGCCTTATAAGAAGGGAACAATGGACTAAATTTTTCCTACCTTTTTGGATGGTTCAACACTTAGGTGGTTTGAAACACTAGGTGATAATGTGAAAAATTCATGGGATTTATTAACTGAAAGTTTTCTTGAAGAATTTGGTGAATAACAGAAATATGCAGATCTCATGATTGAGATCACAAAGCTATCCCAAGGAGAGAAGAGAAGATAAAGGATTATCATGCTCATGTTCTAGAGCTAAGGAGGAAGCTCGATGCCCAGATCCGGAAGGAAGGATTAGCGGATGGGTTGATGAATGGCATGGATAATCTCCTCTGTAAGCACTTCATTCTTGGGATGAAGCTAGAGATCAAACAACGAGTGAAGTATGACCGCCTTGCTACCATTGAACAAGCAAAGGAGATTGCAAGAAGGCAAGAAGAAAGCATGGAAGAGGAGCCCAAAGAAATTGTTGCTAAAGTAGAGCCTACACCAGCACCTTTGGTCCAGAATCCACAACCACTCCCGGTGAGCACAAATATTTCTCCTAGTACATCTACTGAGTATGAAGATCTGCTCAAAAGATGGGTCAGTTAACTATTAATCTTCTTGAGGAAAGGAATTTAGTTCTCGGGGAGGAGATAGAGGTTCAAAAAGAAATATTTCGAAGTTGTATGTTATGGTTGTTATAAAAAGGGTCATTATAAGTATAATTGTCTAGATAGAGCTTCTACATCTAGTAAAGGAGATAATGATAAAGGAAAAGCACCTGTGAATTCTTTTAATGTAGTAGATAAGAGCAGAAATAATGAAGTAGATGTGTTTGTAACAAAAAGAAAGAAAGAAAAAGATAATCAAGATGGAAATGATCCTAAGAAGATGAAAGAAGAAACTAGTAAGAAACATAGGAGAAGAAAGTTGGGTGTGCGGGATTTTCGATTTCAAAGGGGCAAGGACCATACTCCATCTTGGAAGATCTCTGTCCAAAAGGCCTACAAATATTACATATGGTCAACTCTTGGTTATGTCTTCTGAGAAGAGGCGGGAGTTGCGAAGTGGACTCAATGCTCGATGAAGGAAGGAGGTTGAGGTCCCTGTTTTTGGAGGCAGAGGCAGATCCCTATGCTCCTGGTGAGGTATTATGTAATGGTATTTCAATTCATGATGTCTTAGTTGATGGAGGTGCTGCGATTAATGTAATGACCGAGTCCGTAATGAATATGTTGGGTTTAAAAATTGATCGCCCTTCAACACTTATGTTAAGGTCATTAAATAAGGGAAAAACTAAACCAGAAGGTGTAGTTTCAAATGTGGCAATATCTGTTATGGGTGTTGTATGTGTGGTAGACTTTCCGGTGATGAAAAATGGTGCATGTTGTGTACCCAATGTTCTTTGGGAAGACCATGGCTAAGGAGAGTTCATGCAAGAAACTACTGGAATGAAGGTTTCATGACACTTGGACGTGGTAGAGAGAGGGTGAAGATAAACATGATCCCTAGACATCATAAGGCACAACTCGTGGATTCAAGTGATGAAACCGATGATTGGTCATCCTCGATTACTCTAGTACCAAAGTGAAGTGGACACTCGAAGATGAAGAAAGTGAGGTGGATGTTTGATCATGGATATCCTTCCAGTCACACCAACTCATGACTCCATAAAATTATCTCGAAGAAGAAGTTGATGATCGTCTCCAACAAATAAAGATTGGTGATCTTTGTGATGGAGAGTGAGAAGGAATCCTACCTCCAGCTCTTTCGAAGGTACATACACCTATTCACTTTTGATTACAAGGAACTCCATCAAGTAAGTTGGGTAGAACATTCTATTGAGCTGGTAGATGGTGCTAAGCCCATAAAGCAAATGCCATATAGAATGAATCCTAATTTTTCCAAGACTGTAAAAGAAGAAATAGATAAGTTGCTTGATGCAGGATTCATATTTGTTGTGAAGAATTCAGAATGGGTTTCTCCCATTGTGATCTCAATAAAAAAGAATGGGAAGCTACGCATTTGTGTTGATTATAGGAAGCTCAATAAGGTAACAAAGAAGGATCATTACCCTCTTCCATTTTCAGATCAGATCTTAGATGAAGTAGCTAGCCAGGAGTGCTATAGTTTTGCTGATGGATATAGCGGCTACAACCAAGTTCGTATAGCAGAGAAAGATCAGCTGAAGTCCACGTTCACCACTCCTTGGGGAATGTTTGCTTATAGAGTTATGCCTTTTGGGTTGTGTAATGCTCCAGCAACATTCCAACGTTTGATGAATAGGGTGTTCAAACCCTACATTGGGACCTTCATCAGAGTATTTCTGGATGATTTTTACATCTATGGGAGCAAGTTGGACCACCTGCACCAAATGGAGACAGCATTTCAAAGGTTAGATGAAGCACAAGCCTCACTAAACCCTACAAAGTGTGTCTTTGGATGTTCTAAAGGCGTTTTGTTAGGGCATGTTGTATCCAGAGATGGTATTGGTACTGATCCTGATAAAGTTTCAAAATCAAAGATTTACTATTTCCTATTAATAGAAGTAAGTTGAGATCATTTTTAGGCCATGTGGGTTACTATAGAAGGTTCATCAAGAATTTCTCAAAGATTGCACTGCCACTAACCCAATTCTTGAAGAAGGATGTTACTTATGAACCGGGAAATAAGGCGCATGAAGCTTTTGGACATTTGAAGGAAGCCCCTGGTGTCTTCACTGTTTTGAAGAATCCAGTTGGAGCAAGCCATTCATTGTGTACACTTTGATGCCTCGGATGCAAAGACTAGGAAGTACTTTGAGCCAAAAAGATGAAAATGGGAATGAACATCCAATTTACTTTGGGAGCGCACAAATGAGCAAAGTGTTGAGGTAAATTATATCAGAATCGAAAAAGAGGCTTTGGCTATCATTTTTCTTTGTAAAGAAGTTTAGAAATTACTTGCTAGGGAAAAAATTTCTAGTGTAGAATGATCATTAGGCTCTAAAATATATTGTAAATAAGCCTAACCCATCGGGGAGGATAGCAAGATGGATAATTTTGCTACAAGAATTTGAATTTGATATTATAGATAGGACGGGGAAAGAAGCATGTCAATGCGGATGCACTCTCTCGAGCCTACGATGGTTTAGGATCATCTTATGATGACGATGATTTCCCAATGCAAAGCATTGTTATCCTTGACACAATCCCTAGTGAATACATAGATATTTGGAATTATCGAATGAATTCAAGTTTCTGATGGTGCCAATGCAAAGACTAAGAGAAAGATTACTCAAGCGATCGTCCATATTCTATTCTGCACGGAGTATTATTTCGAATAGGACACGATGGACGAGTATAAGAGGGCATTGGACGTGATCAAGGGAAGGAACTGCTAGAAGAACTCCACAATGGTACATGTGGAGGGCACTTCTCTGGACAACTTACAGCAAGAAGGATCTTGGATGTAGGTTTTCATTGGCCCACTCTTTTTAAAGATTGTTATAATTATTGTAAGACATGTGATATTTGTCAAACACATGGTAATCGTAAGACTTCATCAGCTCCATTATGTCCTATTCTTCCCTTGGTCCCTTTGAAAAGTGGGGAATAGACATTGTAGGTCCACTTCCAACTACATCATGCCAAAATAAGTATATTGTAGTTGCCACAGATTATTTAACCAAGTGGGTTGAAGCTAGGCCATTGAAAATAGCTTCCATGGATGAAGTGGCAAGGTTCATGTATGAACGCATTGTCACCAGATTTGGTTGTCCATTAGAAATTGTAACAGATCAAGGAAGCCACTTCATTAATGAGGTGGTAGAAGCCCTAGTCACAATAAGTTTTCTATTAAGCATGTGAAGGCAACAACATACAAGCCAAGCACAAATGGACAGGTGGAGCGAACAAATTTTGTGTTGTGTCAAATTCTAGCAAAAGATGCCTTGCAGTACATAAATGAGATAAAAGGAATCATGCAAAGCATTATGGGCATATATGGCAATATCAAAGTCAAGACAAGATACTCCCCATTTCGGTTGGCTTATGGCATTGATCCAGTTCTTCCTATTGAGTTTGATATTCCCATGGTCGAGTAATGAAAAATGAAAGGATGAATGAAAGTGATTCAAGAAAAGAAAGGTTGGTACATCTTCATTTGCTAGAGGAAATGAGAGAAATAGCAAAGGATACAAGCCATAAGAAGAAAATGAAGCAGAAGGAATACTTTGATCAAAAGATCCTGTGGTCTCCATTTCATGTGAATGACTTGGTTCTAGTATATGATTCCGAGATACAAAAAAGAAGACAGAGAAAATTTATTCCAAAATGGATGGAGCCCTACAAAATAAGCAGTTGTGCATGAAAATGGTACGCTGCGATCGAAGGAATTGGATGGCACTCCCATTACGAAATGGGTCAACCATGACAAGTTGAATATTTTCCAAGCACTGAGAATAGTCTACTCAGGACGGAGTAGAAGCTAGGAAGGGGAAGATGTCGACACTAAAATTTTCCTCCGTAATTTCTATTTCATTAATGTATGTATTAGGAATATGATGTTGTTAAGTATAATTAGTAGTAGCGTCTAATAGAAGATAACGGCGCCATCAGTATGGTGCCGCCAATAATGTGGAGTACAGTAACAGTCAAAGTACAATAGGAATGTTGTAAAAAGTAAATATTTGTCGTAAGTGGTCCGGTAATGTTAAAATGTCAAAGTTTGGGTAATTAGAGAAGTAGGGTCTACATGATTAGGAATTAGAAATATTATATTGGTAATAAGGACAAGGAGTGAGGTCATAAATATTTTGTGTATTTTATTTGTAAAAAGTCTAAAAATGTGGAACCCATGTAAAATGATAAGGTTTATCTTATCTTAAAAGATAAGCTTACATGTACAGATAAGAGTTAAGGTATGAAATATGATTCATCAGAGTGGATTTCTTATCCTATCTTAGAGATAAGATGGATAAGCCCTGGAATTTCTATAAATAGAGAGACCACCCCCCTCATTAGCATAGAAGGAAGTAGTGAGAAATATTATAGGAAGTGTGCGAAGGAAGCCATCAGTTTAAAGGTGTGTTGAAGAAGCCATTAAGAGGTGTAATTGTAAAGTTTCTCCCATAGTCTTGGTGAAAGGCAAGTGAAGTCAATAACACTTGAAGTACCTCATGGGTGAGATTGTAACAATTTCATGTTAATATTATAATTTACTTTGATATTTCAGATTTTTCATCATTCTGTCTTATCATAGTCGATGGTATTCTTGTGTTATGTTGTTGTTTTGTTTCCAGATTACATCCACCAAACTAAAGGCTATGCATTAGTAAATAATCATAGCACGAGGAGTTCCCGGTGAAGAATTATCATAGTGCCGGATTGGTGATGATGAGACCCACTCACCGGTGAGCGGGACCATCATAAAAATATCCGAGTGTAACACATGGAAGGTGTACCAAACTCTAACATGAAAACAGGCTCCAAACATAACAATCTCCCACTTGGAGACTGATTTCCACTAAGCAAGCTTCTCAACCCTTCACTGTCATCCGTGAAGGCCAACCAAAGTTGAACATAGCTTTAGTTTATCCCTTGTGACCACCTTGGTCATCATGTCTACATGATTTTGACTGGTATGAATCTTCTCCAACTTCAACTTATCTTCCTTCAAAGTTGTCCCAATGAAGTGATATCTCAACTGTATATGCTTCATCCTAGAGTGGAAAGCAGAGTTCTTATCTAGGTGTATAGCACTATGACTATCACTATGTAGCTTACATTCCTCTTGCTTATGCCCCAACTGCTCAAGCAATTGTTGTAACCAAATCATCTCTTTGCTTGCCTCTGTGGCAGTAACATACTCAACCTCCATGGTTGATAAAGCCACCAGCTTCTATAGTCATGAAATCCAGCTCACCACTGTCCCACCTACAGTGTAAATATAACCTGTCATGCTCCTCCTGCTATCTACATCTCCAGCCATATCTGAATCTACATAACCACATAAAGTGGTGTCTGATCCACTGTAGCACAAAACTGTCCCCATGGTCCCTCTCAAATACCAAAGGATCCACTTTACTATTTGTTAATGCTCTTTACCTAGATCACTCATAAATCTACTCACAGCTCCCACTACATGGGCAATATCAGACCTAGTGCACACCATAGCATACATCAAACTACCAACTGCCGATGAGTAAGGTACCTTGGACATCGGGTTTCTTTCCTGCTCTGTCTTGGGACACTTTGCTCCTTTAATAACTTAAAATGGCACGCCAAAGAATTCCTAACCAGTTTAGCATCCTGCGTGTTAAACATATCCAATACCTTCTTAATGTACTCTTCTTAAGATAAAGTCACACATTCCTTCCTATCCCAAGTTATCCTCATACCAAGGATTTGTCTAGCTACCCCAAAATCCTTCATCTCAAAGGATTCACTTAGCTATTTCTTGATTACTTTTATTTCCTGCATGTTTTTACCTGCAACCAACATGTCATCAACATACAAACACAAGGATAATATAACTTCCATCCTCAAATTTCTTTGTATACACGCAATGGTCAGAATGACATCTAATATAACCTTGCTCCATCATGAAGCTATCAAACTTCTTATACCATTGATGTGGAGCTTGTTTTAGGCCATACAAGCTCTTCTTCAGTTTGCACACCATCTCCTCTTTACCTTTGACTTCATATCCTTCTAGTTGTTGCATATATAGCTCCTCCTCCAAATCACCATGGAGAAATGCAGTCTTTACATCTAACTATTCTAAGTGCAAGTCTTCTGCTGCCACTATTCCAAGAATAGTTTTGATAGAAGTCATTTTTACTACAGGAGAAAAAATCTCATCAAAATCTATACCTTATTTCTGTGCAAACCCCTTGACCACCAACTGGGCCTTATATCTTTTCTTTCTTCCTTTGTTTTGAACTCGTACACGCATTTGTTCTGCAATACTCTTTTGCCTTCCGATAGCTTCACTAAATCCCAAGTCTACTTCTCCATGAGAGACTTATGCTCCTCATCCATGGCTTGCTCCCACTTCTTCTTGGTATCTACTGCATTGCTTCATCAAAGCTCTCGACTCTCCACTATCGGTGAGTAATAAACAACAAAGAGAAGGAGAAAACGTTTAAGTTATTTTCTTACCCTAGAAGACCTCACCGTAGGAGTTTGGGGTTCTGTTGAGTAGGTTCTGAACTGATTCATGGGTCATTGTCCCATCTAGAAGATCCTCTACCACTTCATATTCTTTCTTGGTTTCTTCCCTATTTTCCTACAATTGTTGCTTATACATGACTTTCTCATTAAAGACCACATCCCTAGACCGAATGATTTTCTTGTCCTTAATACTCCAACATTTAAATCCAAAGTCATCACCACCATAACCAATAAAAATACATTTTTATTTAGCCTCTAGTTTGGTCCTATCATCCTTGTCAATATGAACAAATACCTCACATCTAAGGACTCTAAGAAATGAGTAATCGACTTTCTTACCGTAACAAGCCTCCACAGGTATGCCTCCATCCAAGGCACTTGAGGGTCCTCTGTTTATCAAGTACACAGCTATGCTCCTCGCTTCTGCCCAAAAATAAAGAGGTAGTCCTGCATGTATCCTCATGCTCCTAGCACGTTCCATTATTGTTTTGTTCATCCTTTCTGACACCCCATTCTGCTGCGGGGTTCCTGGAACCATCTTTTGCCTGTGGATTCCATTCTTAGAACAATAATCATCAAATTCATTGCTGCAATACTCCCCTCCATTATCTGACCTGAGACATTTTAACTTAAGACTTGTTTCATTCTCTACCAAGGCTTTCCATTTAACAAAAGTATCAAATACATCATATTTGTTTCTAATACAATAAACCCAAACTTTCCTTGTTACATCATCAATAAAAGTAACATAATAACTTGAACCCCTAAGAGATGATACCTAAGCTAGCCCCCACACATCAGAATGTACCAACTCTAACTTACTCTCTTTCTTCATAGGTCCAACCTTGAGAAACCTTACTTACTTTTGTTTCCCATATATGCAGTTCTCACATAAATCTAAACCTATTTCTGTATATCCAGGAAAATTCTTCTTTATGATTTCCATGCCCTTATGGCTCATATGACCGAGCCTATAGTGCCATAATGTTGTATCTGCATCTGAAGCCACAAGATTACAATCATTAGTACTATCAGTGGATAAATACAAGGTTCCAACCTTCTTACCTCTTACCACCACAAGAGCACCCTTGGTAACCTTCCAAGAGTCAGTTGTAAATATCACAGTACAACCATCACTTCCAAATTACCCCGCCGATATCAAATTTCTCCTTAATGTAGGCACATTTCGACATCCTTTAATAGCCATGTATTCCCATTCTCGCAACTTAACCTAAACATAACCTTTTCCAACTATAATGCAAGGCTTATCATCACCAAGAAAAACATGCCCAAAATCCCCTTGAACATAATCAAAAAAATAATGCCTATGTGGAGTAGCATGAAAAGAAGCCCCTAAATCTAAAACCCAAGATTCAGTAATATTATGCAAAGAAAGAATCAAAGCATCCTGACATACATTACCCGATGCCACATTTACCTCCTTATTTTCTTCTTGTTGTTTCTTCTTGTCCCGAAGATCCCAACAATCCTTCTTTGTATACCCAGACTTTCCACAGTGCCAACATACTATCTTGATTTTAGATTTTGACCTTTCCCGATCCTTTGATTTTCCACGGTTTCCTCTATTCTTCTGTCTCCCTCTAGTTTCCACTATCAAAGCATTCCCTGAAGTAGAAGATTCCCCAGAGATTTTTCTTCACATTTCCTCACTTAGAATCACCCCTACAACATCCTCAAACTTTAACTTTAAGTTAGTTGGAACCGAGTTGCTTACCACCATTACCAAGCTATTCTAACTCTCAGGTAAAGAGCATAGAACTAATAAATCCCTAACTTCTTCATCAAATTCTATTGTAACCAAAGCTAGCATATTTACAACCATATTAAAATCATTTAGATGAGCACTACATCTTGAACCATTCTCAGACATCTTCATATTAAACAAATTTTTCATTAAAAATATCTTATTAGAGGCGAGAGGGTTTTCATACAACTTCCCTAACGCATCCATCAGTTTTTTTGTAGTCTTTTCCTTTGAAACATTAAATAATACCTAAGATGCAAGACACAGCTAGATTGTTCCAAGTTCCTTCTGATCCAACAAATCCCATTCCGCATCTGTCATACTCAACGGTTTTTTCACCTTCTCAGACAACGGTGTATAAAGATCCTTCTGATAAAGGTAATCTTCCATTTGCATCTTCCAAAGACTGAAATTCTACCCGTAGAATTTATCAACCCTAGATCTTCCATCATTTTCCATAGCTCCCACTCAAGCTAAAAATATTCCCTATGATTCGAAACTTAAGCAAACCAAACTAGGCTCTGATACCAATTGTTAGGAATTAATAATATCTAATGTGGAATAATTACTTAGAATTGCAATAATAAGAAGTATAGATAGAATTATAGAAATGAAAAATGCACAACACGAAGACAATATTTAACATGGTTCACCCAATGTGGGCTACATCCACCAAGAACACTTGCTTAGATTTTATTACAAGCCAATAGTCTTCACAATTACAATAATCAGATCTTGTTTGGAGCTGCGCTTAACAAACCCTCCTGAATTCACACTTGAATTCACACACACTATTCACCTTCGTAAAACACACTCATATAAATCATATTGTATGTCCATCTATTTATAAGTACAGCAATAGGTAGCCAAAGAGGCGGTTTTAAAAATCAATGGGTACCGAAAAAAAAACCATGGGCCCAAAAACAGCCCATAACGATTACCTATTACCCATGGGTTAATAAACCACCCACTCACTTTGGCGAGTGGGACTGCTGTAAAAATATCCGAGTGTAACACATGGAAGGTGTACCAAACTCTAACATGAAAATAGGCTCCATAAACATAACACCAAAAATTTATTTTATATCTTTAACATATGTTGCCTCAAAGTTACAATAACTTAGGTCTCCAAGAACAAGACAACACACAAGGAGGTTGCTCAAACAAGAGATAAGTCTCAAACCAAAAATTCCACAACTCACACTCATCGAGCTATGGGACAATAAGGGTATGATGACCCAAAAATCCCACAAAGAAAGGAACATACCTCTATGAACAAGAAGGTACTAAGCAACTAGAACATGCTACTATCCACCAGGTGCTTCACAATTCTAGGTAGGTGATAGAACTACAAAGTTCAGCTATACATTGTACTCAATACACATAAATCTTACTTATTTTATAAATCAACTAATTAAGTCAAAAGTTGTAGTTTCGTTTGCTAAGAACATTCCTTTACGAGTTTTCTTAATTAAACTTCCTCCTATTATGACATCACAAGTTTTTGTTATAAGGACCACTAAGGGGGCATGATATCTCACCATTTTGTAAAGGTGGAAAAGAGAAAAAGTATTTATTTTACTCCTAGGGAGGTAGATGGACAATTTTTTCCCTTTCTGTTCTTCTACATGGTTTTTATTTCTTCTATTAATCTACCAAGGTTAAAGCAAGGACCATTTTCTCTTTCTATGTTCTAGTTTATTTATTAAGCTTCGAGGCCAAATATCCTCAATTATAGTTTTATGATGTTTGAGTGAGTCAATTTGTCAAAAAAATATAATGAGAAGGAAGGGTAAACATATCACACTATTACTTTTATGGGAGAGAGAGGTAAATCAACACACCACATTTTTAATTCTAAGGAAACAAGGGACATTCAACATAGAAAACACATTATGAATTTGTAAGAACTAGGAAACAATCAACCAACATGGATCACAACAATATTTGGAGAGTTTTCCACTAATTACAAGTATCATAAAACATTCCTAGTGGGTTTCTACAAGTTCTCAAAGGAAGTTACAAGGAAGACCCATTAAGGAAGCACAATTACTTTTATTGATATACTAGGGTTTAACAATGTTTGTTGTTTTGGTGAAAACATTTTTACTCACATGATAAGACAAGGAAAGTTTTCAAATCTACACCCATATTACCACAAGATACCACCAACCAAGCAATCAAAATGACAAGGAAATATTTTAACTATAAGAGCACCACATACTCACTAGAAAGCATCAATTGTAAGCAGCCAATCAGCTATCTATTCAATACGGCTTTACGACCAAGAGTTACAGTTTTGCAAGAAGAATCCCATTATAAGATACCATTGAGATTAATTCATCAAGGTCTAATTACACTAACATCACTAGTGACATGGTCCAAAAGACTCAAGGCATCCATAAGTGTCTCCACGTAATTTAAAATTAATACGTCATAGAGTGTTATTCATAGTACCTAAAAAAATTAAGGAAAGGGTAGACTTATTTATAGGTCAAGAGGGCAACCAAACACACTTAATTTACACACACAATACTCGAATGGGATTAATTCTAACCATAATTATCAAGATGTATACAATCCTCAAGTCACTACTTTATATAATGAAATAAGGAAATCCTAATAAAAATTAGCATGACATCGAAAAGAAGCCACTACTAGACACACACTTTTCTACTAACATCCACAGCCAGCCAAAAGCAATCTGATCCTAACATAATTCATCAACCCACAATTAAACACCTCTACTCCAACGAGGTTCAAGCTCTTACAGATTGTAAGAGAATCACCACCACCGCTAACAGATTGCCAACTAGAATGCTCAACACAATGAGCTCTCTATCTAGCAAGGTTGAGCAATGAAAAATTCACTCTAAGATCCTAGACACCCTCAAGGTTCCGTGCATCCAAAACCAAGGCATAACTTTAAGCACCTAAGAGGACATTCAAGACACCCAGGGTGTACCCCCATACGATGAAATGTCACAATACAAAAGCATAGAACCAGATTGTCATCATGTAAGAAGGAAACCACGTAACATTTAGCTAAGTAGCCAACAACATAATGAGCTCTGAGTCACCAATCAAAATAAAATATAAGAAATGTCAATAATCAAGGAAAGTGGATAAGTAGCCATATTGCAAAGTCTAAAAATTCTCGCAAAAAAATAAAATAAATAAAAGAGCCTCAGAGCTTCTCAAATCAATCATAAAATAAGATGTTGGTCCTTGATAAAATAACACAATATTACGAATGTAAAACACAAAAGTTAACACCACATTCACTCTGCATCCCTTCATGGCTGCCAATAGGGGTACTCTGCCTCGAGGTTAGTTCCAGGACACATACACAGGATTGGGTCCTAAACAAAACCTAGACTTAATGTCCACTCTCCCATACGGGTAACAAAATGGAAAACTGACAACCAGACCCTCTTTCCTAACCACTGAAGGAAGGAATCTCTAAAAAACTTCTAATTAACTCTTCTCGACCCCAGAACACAACCACTATTGTCTAACCACAAGAATCAAACCATACAACTTATCATTCCAACAACTTTAATAAGGAAGGGTCTCAAAAGGGCTTAACGCATCATACAATTAAATCAAGATTTAGGACTTGTAAAACAACACATTTTCAAAGGGGAACCAAGTTTCCACTACACTAGAAGTTCACAAAAATCAATTTAATTTAACATTCTTAGTTACCAGGTTTAGACAAAATGCCACTAAGCAAGCACAACAACTCAAACAACTTGTTATTTTATTATGATTTTAATTCTGGTAGTTCAAATGAACAGAGTAATGTAATATTTCTTCACACGTATTTATTTTTTTTTCCAATTTTCAAACAAGGTTGTTTTCTAGATTTAAAAGTGTGCTAGGTTTACAGTTCATGTCTCAATTTTTTCTAGTGTGCCCAAGGGTCCAAGATTTTGAACCCATGGCTCTGATACCAAGTGTAACGCCCACTAATTCATGACACAAAGACCAACATAGCAAAGTACATGATATATTTTTTTGACTTGTTTGATGTACAGAACGATGCAACATGTGGTCACAAAGGTTACGACTAACTCTTCAAACAACTTGACTCAATGATGACCTTATGGACAAAGACGGAAACAACTAACACCCATCAAGGATAGTTCACTTTACTCTTTGACAAGGCACCATGAAATAACTCAACCACAATATACAGTCACAATTGGATACACTCCATGGTTTACAATCCCTTAAGGTTATGCATTTACCAAAAATGTTTTTTTCAAGACCTACCTTAACAATCTACAAGATTCATGTTTGGTTCGAGCATTCTTCTCACAAAGGTGAACTTATTACTTTGGTAATCTAGACTAACTAGCCAGAAGCACAAGATTTTTGAAAGAGGTTCAACTAAAGACTGACAAAGCTAAAAAAATTTGTTTGACCAAAAGGGACACCTTTCATCTCATGCTACATTGCATAAACATGCCCGAGCTGAAAATCTTGATCCAGGACCTCCATTGCACAAGTGATGAGTGTAAGCTCTAACTAAAGTGGAGTTTCATTACAATAGTTATCAAAACATCCTACAAAACACCAAGAGAGAGAAATTCATCCTTAGCGTAGATAGATTATCTTCTTGCGGGGCCCATAGAATAAATTTCCTCGAGCGCGAAGAGAGGCGTGGAAATAAATTTTCTACCAGGTGCGGAAGAGAGGCACGAGAGAAACTCTTTTTCTCCTGGGTGCACAAGACGGGTGCGGAAGAGACTCCTTTTTTTTCCAGTGCACAAGACAAAGTGCGGAAGAGACTAATTCTCTCTCAAGTGCATAATATGGGTGTGGAAGAGACTCAAATTCTCATGGGTGCGCAAGAAGCTTTGGGCACGCAAGATGGGCATGCAAGAGGCTTTTCCTCTTCTGTGAACTTCAAAAGGCCATAACTTTTGATAGGGAACTCCATTTTTGGAAAATAAGGACTTTTCAAAAAGCTCTCGACATCCTCTTTGCACAGCAACCTTAATAATTTAATTTGGATAAATTTTTAAGGGTAAATTTTGAGAAAATACTCTGTAGGCTTATAAAATGAAAACTAGTGACATTCGACTTATAAAATTTTGTTCAATTCGACCTCCCTCCTTTCTCAACATGCTAAACAGACATAGAGGGTTGCTCTTAGAGGAATTTAGGATGGATTTCAAGGTATAATTTTTTTATTGAAGATCAATTCGAAATTTCTCAATTTTGACAAATGAAAGGAATTTGCAATTTTGCCTTTGTTTGATTTGAAAGGATCCTTAACCATTTCTTAAGTGGTTTAGTTTTTTTGGGGGCACCTTAATCATATTAAGTTAAATTAAATGTTTCATTTTATTGTTCATTATTGTAGGGTTTGTTTTGTGCATTTTGAATAAAATATTTGCCAATTTGAAAAATTATCTAACATAGTTCTACAACTTCAATTTCAATTTGATCCATTTACATTTACCAACATAAATTTATGAATTCATTCTAATCCAATCGCTACAATTTTTTTTTTTTTCCTTCAAATCATGCATTCCAAAGGAAAAAAGTAATATATTCTCTTCATACATATTCCCTTTTCAATTTTCCAAACAAACATTTCAATTAGCATTGCAAACACAGATTTCTAATGAAGACAATATCATCTTAACATAACTAAATAACTTCTATTGACTTGTATGATTATTTTACAACTTTCTTTTCCATTGATCAAATACAAATTATAAGATATAAATATTTCTTTTCTTTCATCCAAAACTAAAAATAGAGTACATTTCTTTCACATTTCAAGTACAAATTTCATAACCAATACAAAACATATTTCCATCACAAAAATATACGAGGTCATCCACTTGAAGTGGAAAAGGGTTACAATAAATAAGGATCCTAACAATTATTATCAAATTTGTATTTTTCCTCTGCTCCAAGACAACAACATGAACATTCTCCATCTTTTTAATTTTGATCACAAAAAAGTAGGGGAAAGGAAACACTCTCCACCCAAACAAGACATCCAATGAAAGGAGAAGTCATCCTTCTTTGGCCCCCGAGCCCCAACCACAATGCAATAAGAAATGTGTTTCAACACATAGCAACAACATGCTTCCACAACACAAAGAAAATCTTTCAACGTGAACATTTCATATTAAAACATAGTCCAAAACAAAAAAATACTTTTATAACCACTTGAAAGACGGAAAACAAAACATATGCTTCTACATGCAAGCCAAAGGAGCAAGAAACTATGGGGATTCTACTTATGCCTCCCAAATGGGAAATGGGTATCACCACCCGAGAACAAATCGCCAAAATATAACATTTCAAATCCCGACATGCCGTTATGCCTCCCCAAGTACCCCTTATTCCTCACATTTCCTTATGCCTCCCCAACCTCTTATGGCACCCCATAATGAGTAAAGAAATGCAATTTATTTCTTTGTAAGGTGGAACCCAAATCCCAACTCCTTCCACACTTATACCTTCCCAAAAATACTTATGCCTCCCACAAAATAAACCTCATAGCCTTCTCCTACACCACTACTAGGCCTTCTACCCAACATCCCACAAACAATAACAAACATAAAAGCATTTACATATTCATAAAATCGAAAATAAGAGCATTTCCAAGAGCCAAGCTCTTACCTCTCCATGATGGAGTTTGTTCTAAGTTCAAAACATAAAGCTTTCCAATGCAAAATAGTCCAAGAGATCAAAAATATACAAGCATTCAACAATATCCAATCTTCTCCAAAAGCAAGAGCTCTCCAAAACCCCAAAAGAAGTCTCCCAAAATGAAATGATAAAAGTGGAGCAACCCAAAACCAAGCTAAAGAATTCCAATTTATAGAAGAGGGGAGGGAAGAGGATGAGGTGGATCCAAGTGGGATGCCACATCACACATCCTCAACTCCAACCACAAAATTTAAATTCATTTTCCAATGCATAATCTAAGGGTGGGTGAATAATATGACAATTTTACTTGCACATTCAAACAAGCCCACACCCCATAAGGACTGAAATTAAAACATTTAAGAAAAGTGCAATAAAAATATTTAACTTGACTTACAAAAATGCATAAAGAAGGGCTAAATTTAACTCTCCAACCATAGGTAAGGTTTGTATATAAATTTAAGAGGCATGGGACAAGTTTAACTTGTCCCGCAAGTCTCCAAAATCAGCCTCCAAGGAAAATTTCGAATTTCAAAGAAGATGGAGTGTTTCATACTCCAAAATCAACTTACACATCTCTTACACATCACTTACACATTTATTACAACACTTTAATTTTAGGCCAACAACTCTAATAATTACTTTCTTATGACCCAATTTGATTAATTAATTTTTAACAATATGATTATTCTCATTAATTAACACACCATTTAATAAATAAGGAAAGGGATCAAAGCACCACAAAATAAACACATGCAACATTAAACCAAGGAAAATAAATAAAAGAAACATAAAACCCCTTGGACACATTTGAAGGTGATCCCCCATGGGAATCCCTAACAACAATCAAACACACACAAACAAATAAAGTTGCCATGTTGACCTTGTTTAATTCATCTAGAATTCCTAAGTGATTGGTCTACAATCCCTTAATGTGTGTTGCGATATTTTAATTTTAAATCAATTTTCATTTTCTAGTGAAACACAAATACCTCTATCGGCCTCATGGCCACAGACAATATATCAGAACATTTAAATGAATATAATATACTTCCAAAGTCATCAATATATATGTGAATCAAAACAATCATCAAGTCAATCAATAGTGTCACTTAAAATTTCATCAACAACTATATCATCATCAATTTTAAATCAATTTTCATTTTCTAGGTCTACTCAAAATATCCAAATATCACATGTCTGAACAACATCTATAATGTAACCATGTAAGACAATATATCAACATCAATACATAAAATATCTCTAATAATCATTATGCATCATATATGAATCGAAGAGTCGCAATAATCCATACTCTAACATCTAATCATCATACTAAGTCAAAACTATAACAATGTCCATGGTATAGTAAAAATATGTTGTCATGATCGTATGCTAAAAGGTGTCAAAGGGAAGTGGGCACTACAAGATGGGTTTTTCAGGAGCCACCGATCATAATGGTCTATTTTGACCTATTCAAACTTCGATTAGCAGACAATCAATTATACACAATCAAGAGGCCTAAAATGTATTTGCCAAACTTTAAGAAGATTTTTACTAAATAATTTTTTTCATCAAAATATAAAGGTTACAAACAATTTTCTAGTAAGATTACTAAAGATTTGTGAGGGTGGATAGGCATTTTGTATTTTCAAAAAGTGGGACATTTTATTGGTCCAAACTAAAGATTTGTGAGGGTGAACCAATATGAAACCCAACTTATCAATTTTAACAACTTACTAAAAGTGCAAAATGGGGTAACAAGCCTCCTAGAGGAGCGATGAAGAGAGTACAAATAGTCGATTTGGATTAGTCTAAAGTTTGATACAAATCCCCACATAATGAGGGACAGGAAGAAACTTTCCATCCCTCTTTTTGAGCCCGTAAATTTGTTTTTGAGTCTTCAAATATCACCATTTACCTAATTTTACGAAAGGATGATGACAAGGTTTAACGACAACCTCAAACTCAACTAGACCACTCAAAGGGCGGCAACTTTCCATTTTGATTATTGAGTTTCCAAGCATTTGCAAAAGTGGGTTTAAGTCTAAGGTTTACACCAAAGTTTATTTGCAATGCCTAAGTCACAAGGTGACATACTATTTTTTAGCGATACACATTTATTCAAAATAAACAAATGTTTAAACATTTAATGATTTAATTTTTTTATTATATTTAAAATGAAAAACCAAGTTATACAAAAATTATAAAAGATACGGAGTAAGGAAACCGTGCCTTAACTAAACGAGACGATGAAATGTAGCACGAGTTGATGCGGGGTTGACGAAGAAAAAATGAGGACATGTTCAACAAGCACCGACTCGAATCATCCAACTATAATTTTCCATGCACCTTTTCATATGCCAAGCTACTAATGCCTACAAAATAAGACATGCACCACAACTAGATTAAATGCTCAATTTCCCTTTGACCATATACCACACCAACTCCCTATTTTCCACCCAATTGATATTCCTCCAATTTCTTGATAACTTATAGTTTATTACCCCTATATTCCTTACCATTCAAAATATTTGTCTACCATCTTATCATTTCCTCATACTTCATTAAATTCCTCACGCTTATTTCTAGTCATATCTATGTTCATAATCATAAGGGTATCTAAGGTCATGACATAGATGATAGAAACACCACTACTAAAAATGTTATAGATATTCCATAAATCAGTACTCCAATAGAACATGAAATAGGAAAAATCACTTTTAGAGCTATCCTCCCCACTCCTTTACAATGAATGATGGAAAACAGAAGCCAGCGAAGGTTAGGCTTGCCAATCATTAATATAATATGGAGCTTACCTTAAAAATGAAGAATTAGTGAGCTAGATCTAGGCCTTTTGAAGTCAAAGATTGCTCACCGAGCCATACCCGTGAGTAGGAGAAACCAGAAATGAGAAAAGCAAGGTCCTCGAGCATTAACTCCAACAAGTGCAACCCATGAGCTCTATAAAATGGCAGTAAAAACTATACAAGATCCTCTACAGGAAAAATTTCCATAATACCTCAAATGGCCACAAAGGAAATGGTGAGGCATTCCCAAAACAACAAGCTTAGCAATAAACATGGTGGCTACACCATTTGAAAACCAGAACCAACCTCTCGAGACAAGAAGATCAAGGAAATACCAATATATTTAGATGTTTTGGTTCATCCCCTTCAAAGTTTCCTCCTTGATTTCTATTATATATGTGATTTGTAGGAGGAAGGGCTTTATATTTGTACCTACTAATCATTTTTTCCTGAAATTTTCTAAGCCTTTTCAACAAACCATTTTGTGCATATCCTGCAGTCAGAGCTATCCACAAACCACATGTTTTTTTAGATATATTTTTCTAACATAGTTGAACTGTCTCAGTCTACACTTCCTCATTTTGCAAACATGACAGCCAGAGGATCTCTCGAATAAAATATTTGAAAAAAATCCTCCATCCTTTTTTTTTTCTAGATGCCTAAACCCTACTCTGTGGCTTGCATTTTTGTATGAGTTGGGAGGATCTTTGGAAAAGGTACATTGATCGGTTGGAGACACGTTAATTACATAGGTGGAATATTGAGATTTTCGCGTGAAACCATGTATTTTATGGACTTTTGAATTCATATTCCATGAGAATTTATCCCTTCTTTCATTTTGTCAAACATTGTGATAGCATCAATGTCAATGCCATCAATGTCAAACTCTAGCCACACCGCCCTACCCGACACAAATTTGACCTACCTATGCACCACCACGTGCCTTCACTTGGGATTTATGATTTCTTCCAACCAATCCCACTTACACCTCCACTTTCCCATGCCATACCGACATTTTAACTTATCATTATTATTTTTTATTTTTATTTTTTTGTTGGTTGTTTTCTTTGGACATTACATTTCCCTTCCCTTATAAGAGCATTTTCCTCGATGCAACACAAGTAAAAGATTAGAAGAGGTACTCTTGAGCAATGAGTAGACAATCAATGTCCTATGTAACCAATAAAAGATACTCATTGCTAAAGCGAGACCAAAAAGAAGAAGGAAAGGTTTGAAAATTCTTAAAATTTTATGTTCTGTGAAGATTGGTAGTTATCTTTTACATTGTTACTTAGTTAGTCTTCCTTTAACAAAATTTATAATTCTCAAACTCTTAATATTTCATTGTTTTAATATTTTAGTTCATTTATCTTTATGGGTGCTTAAGAGAAGATGACATGACAATACCACATTAGGGCCAAACACAACACTAATGGTTCATAATACATCATGATGTGTACCTTAATGACTATATTACATCACAATAACTCAACTGAACCATGAAAAGAAAATACCTAGCCCACACAACATAATACTTGTCACACATACTCTTGACACAAAGGTAATCATAACATAAGTAGACTACAACACCCTAGAATTCCCAACATGTACACATACAGAGGTTTCACACAACTCAAAACCTTAATTGTAGTTATATAGGTTCAAGATGGAAAAAACATCACAAAACATAAACCAGACTCAAATGAGTACACATAATCATAACACCAACTCCATACAACTCCCAAAACATCACAAAACAACTCCATGTACCTCCCAAAGCATCACAAAGCAACTCCATATACCTCCCAATGCATCACAAAACAACTCCAGATACCTCCAAAAGCATAAAAAAAACTCCCTATACCTCCCTAAGCATCACAAAATAACTCCCTATACCTCCCAAAGCATCATAATACAACTACATATGCCTCCCAAATCATCACAAAAATCAAGAACATCCAAGTGTACTAATCACACACACACAAGTCTCTTATGCCTCCCTCAAGTCTCGTATGCCTTCCTTAGGTGTTTTATGCCTCCCTCAAGTCTCTTATGTCTCCCTCAAAGATGTCAGTCACTTTATGGTCCTAGGCACATAGAGTCCAGACACCCCTAACCCAAGTGACATAATAACTCATGGTTCAAAAACATGTTAGTTATCTTCACTCCTTCGGGTGTACCCCCATACAACGAAGTGAGTCCATAGGTTCAACCACTCCATGGTAAATCACATGACGCTATTCCAACACATTATAACATTAGAACCAACATAAAATCCATTTCAAATGCCAACCTGGAAAAAATCCAAAACCTTGGGCTAGGCTATAAAGAAAATTTAAACTTGATATGAAAACTTAAAACTGACCAAAACAAATGACCAAATAGCCATAGTTAGTGCAAAAATATGCATGTTAGTGCAACAAACAAATAGAATTCCCAAAATATAAGAACACGTCAATCTAGAAAACTACCGGTTTTGACAAGAAAAGAGATAATGATCAATATAAGAATAAAATACATATAGAGAAACAACACATTACAATCAATTTGTGGCCTCATATGGCCACCAAAGGTTTACTCGATCGAGTTCATTGCACTGACATCAAGCCTTGGCTCGTAAAATAACATATAAAATAATGCAACTATCATAATCTATGCCCGAATCATCCCTCCATAATCCCACAAGGATGAACATAGTAAACATCACATAGGATTGTTTGATGGACAACCCAATAGGAAAGAGCAGGGGACATTATTTTGCATAATTTGAGCCTAAGGTGGTGCACATCCATAATATACTAAGCAAGCTCAAAGTATACTAAACAAATAGAAGTGGGTTTTTAGTCTATATAAGACTCCACTTCCTCACTCTGTACTTGACTCAAGATTATGAAAACCTGATCCATGCCTCCTCTTTCCACACATACACTCTTGACGGTTGCTTCCTTAGGGTTGTCTAGTGTAAGGTTCACAACATAACACATAACTACATCACTAACACAATGGTGATTCACACACATTAACCATAGTGTCTTATGCATGGTATATATACAGGGTATAACATAATCATTACTTTCACGGGTTACAATACATCATGTTTCCACATAATGCACTCAAGGTGCAAGTATTGCACAATATGGGTCATACAATCACCATACGCCCCTAATTCATGACAAGAACTATTAAAAATTGCACAAATTATACATATGATGAACACGATGAATAACATTAGAACATATAGTCATTTGCAATACAACATAGTGACACACCTTATTCATCACATCATGGTGGCAACATAACAATACTATCTAATTCACTATACACAAATTTTTTCATATATCATGTCAAAGACACCTACATATCACAAAATAACAAGACACTCCATCACTCCAAAAACCACAATAACATTATTTTCACACGTAAAAAGCGGTGTACATCACATGTGAACTCATTGAATCCACGAAAAAGAGAGCAAATACTCGATTACAAGAAAATAAACATGATAACAAATATCGACTAAGTAACATGCACAACATGTGCATTCATAATATCAAAATTATAAAATTGGTCACATAACAACATATATCATATTACTCTTCCCATCTCCACACCACCATGCACTCATCACAACTCCAATCCATCCTAGAGGTTCAAGAGCATGAACCTCCGCTTTATTACCAAATTTAATGCCCACAATTTACACACAATAAAACACAAAAAAAAATACGATAATAATTTTTTTATTCACATTATAGTTCACATGACACTACAGGGGATCACTTATGAAAATGAACAACACATGATTTGTTTGCACGAACACTAATCCACATAGGAAACATGAAAATATGTGACACACATCAAGGCCATTTTTTTATGACAAGACACAACATAATGATTCAACTACATTATGAATCCCGCATAGGTACCATCCATGAATACACTTTCCGTTTTACATATTTATTACACTCATATTTCTCTCTTGATCTTATTTTCTTGAAAATCATGTATCAAATGTTTTCTAACTAGGATGCATTATCTTTACCTTATTTAACATTTCACTTGTAGTTATCCCACCTAATTTTTTTTATTTCCCCATCACACAAGAATGATATATCTTGATTTTGGTGTAATATATGTACATACATGATCTTTTTGTGATTGTTCCAAGGATTCATTTTCTAAGTTGCATGTTTGATTGGATTTTCCATTTATCTTAGTTGCAAAAAGGGAGGTTCTCATGGAGCAGATGGATTTTGTTGATTTAAGAGGAGATAGATTACACATTCCTTTCATATTATAATTTAATTTCTAAGGCCAATCTATTTTATTTTACATTAAAACAATTAACCATGTATCTACTCTACTTCACTTAATTGTTTAGTCATCAAGATACTAACGAGTATGATTTCACACTCCACCAAGGTTGGATTCTTGAACAATTAAGCATTAGATGTGTGTTGGAAGGAGATATTTAACTATAAGTTTTACACACCTTACGAATGTCCCAACTAGAGCTATTTTACACCCTTATCTCCAAAATGCTCTTGTAAATCCATGTACATTTGATACTTTAAGGCAAGATGGCACACTAGATGAAAGGGTTTAAAAGGAGCTTCACACCGAGTATTCTCATGTGTAGGTATTTATAACATAGGACCCATTTTAATCATTTACATTCATCTTAAAATGGTTTCATTTAATTTGATTTAATTATCTTGTTAAAATTTGTTGTGTAACCCATTTATTAATAGGGACATTTGTATGCTCATGAGATTACTAGTCTTTGTCCTAGGGGTTCATGTCAAGAACATGGTTACATGGTTTCACATCATACATTCATTACAAAATAGGACAAGTGGGAGGACAAGATGGAATAGTCCATCGTTTAAAAGGGTTAAGGTTCACATTAGAGTTTACACAATGTGGATCCTTTTACTCACCACAAGATGGTTTAAACATGTTATGAGAAAGATCTAACTTCCACTTTTTCCCAAACACATCATCTTATGGTTACATTTTCACCAACTAATCATAAATTTAAAATTTTGATAAGTTTTAAAATTAACTCTTAGTATTGTACCCTAAAACCCAAACAATGATTGAGATTGGTATCGAGTTCATTTATGATCCCAACTCTTAAGGGTGACATTCAATGGTGGTTGGTGATATTTTCCACATAACACTCTTCACTCTACACGTGTGTTGGCCCAAGAGGGTTCTATATTATGTTTGATGTTGGTTTCCTATGGAGCACTACCTTAGGGGAAACACAATCTCCTTACTACACACAGGAATACCAAACCTAGCAAGGGAAACACATACTCTAGATAATGTTTGACCACATCATTCTATTCATCAGATCATGACAATGCCACCAAGCATATAGATTTAGATGAAAAAATCAAAATAGGGATCTCATTTACTTAAGCTAGGAGGTGTAATCGAGTGCAAAGTTCATTTGAAGGTCTCAGTTTTCTATGCTAAAGGATTAACACATGAAGGTTAGTTATGCACAAATTTTGTACTAGGTTTGATTGTTTTGTTTAGATTTCTTTATTGCATTTTCAAGGTAGGAAAGCATGACACCCCAATTAATTAATCATCTATTTCACATTGTAAATATATATAATTTACAATAAGAAACAATGAATTACACCACGCCTTTTCTTCATCTTACTTTCATCCCGAAAACCATGTGAGCATGAAATCAGCGATAAATTACTAGCATGGCATCCACCTAGATCTAGCATAATTAACATTTTTAGTTTCCCATTTACATAATAATAATAATAATTTACATTCAAAAGGAGAGGGTTAGAGACACAAATTTATTTCATTTCATTTCACTACATTTCTTAACCAAGGAGAGAGAAAGAGGGGAAGGAGAGAGAAACACTATTTTCCCAAAAGTTAAATTTCACACAACAAGTCACATGATAGAGTTTCAAACAGTTATTTATGAGTGCCAAGAAGTTTCCACAATGGTTTGGTAACCGACAGGGTCTTACAAAAACATTTCCCTGCTAGTTGAGAAAAATGTTCAATTTAGGCTCGGAGGCTATGAAATCACTTTTAAACGTTGTCTTCCGATGAGAAAACATGTAACGCCCGCTAAAACACTCGCACGAGATCCAAGAGCAACCTAGGTTTAGTTAGAAAATTATGGAATAATTTTTTTGAAATGGAACGACAATAACATTCACCGGAATTAAATTAAATTCTTGATAATAACGCTTTATAAAATTTTCAAGGCAGTAAGAAAAAGAATGACAACTGAACAACATTGACCCAATTTCCAAAGTTAAATGAGGAATTAAATTCACTTACTAAGCTTCAATAATTATTTTAATATTTCTCATTTTTATTTTCATGTCATAGCCCCATTAATTCCCTCTAAATTTATTATAAAAACAAGATTAAATATCCTTTAGTCTTAAATCATGCTCCTTAATATTTAGATTATTTCTTTAAAAAGGTAAGGGGTGCACAACTTAATCTAACCCCTTAGGCCCCCTTCAAAACATTACACCCATCATTTAATTATTTCACTCCCACTTAAATATCCCATCACTTAAGTGATGTAGGGTTCATCCTCCACCATTAGATCTATTCTATTTGAGCCCTTAGATCTAGGTTGCACTAAAGTAACCCTAGAAATCCTTATGGGCTTTCTTATACCTATTACTTATTCTATTCTCTCATTTCTCTTGTTTGTTTTGCAGGTTGGAGGAGAAGGAAGGGGAGCCATTAGAGGCCATCCCAAGCTTTTGGAGAGGCCTACTTGTTCCATTTATTTGTATTTTTATTTATTTATTTATTTATTTATTCATTTGCTTACACCCTCTCCTAGGGTTTCAACACATTTGTATAATTTCATTTGGCTTAGTTTCCTTTGGTTATGCCCAAATGGGCTTGTGGGTTTTATTATATTTTTCTAGAAATAGCTTGATTTGATTTGTATACCCATTTGGGTATAAGGAAGTGTATATTTATATATGTAAACATATACATATATAATTATATTTATTCATTAATTTCCCAAATTAAAAAAAAAAAAAAGAATAGATTTACTTGAGAGAACAAATTTAATACATATTATTTAGGTTTATATATATATATATATATATATATATATATATATATATATATATATATATATATATATATATATATATATGTCTGAATTTTAATAGGCCGCGGCCACCATGCCCACTCGCTGGAGGAAATTACAGGCTTCACACGGAGGTAAGGGAGGGCCGTAAAAATATTAATTAGTTTTAATGGTTGAGTTGGGGGAGGGTCACCTACCCCACCCCCATCCCATTTATTAATGGGGTGGGGGTGGGGTAGGTGACCCTCCCCCAACCCCTTTTTCCCCATTAACCAAGTGTAGGCCGCACTTTTTAGAAAGTAAATTTTTTTTTGTTTAATTTAATTTTATTTTTGTTTCTAATGAAATCTGGTCACACTTTTTCCTTTTTTAAAAAAGCTTTTAGTTTTTTTATTTTAATTTATGTTTTAAATGAAATTTTGATTAAACTTAAGTCCCACATATTTTTTTATAAAAAGGTTTTAACTTTTATAAAGTTTAACTTACTTTATTTATTTATTTTTAAAAAGTTTTACATAAGGGTAAATATGTATATTACATATGAATGTATTTAGTTATAATAGTTATGAACATATATATTTGTAATAGCAGATTTTATTAATATAATAATATTAATAGTATATTAATATTAGTGTATTTTCATATTAATAAATCTATTAATATTAAAATATTTTGTTATTTGAGATAATAAAAATATATAATATTACTATCAAAAGCAAAAGGAATGGGATGTGGATTGTAATATTGATGAGTTAAATATTCATACTAACACTTTATTTTCCAACAATTTGATAGATATTGAATAGAAGGTAAAAGAAAATAAATTTCATTTGCACCTACATTATAATCTTAATAATAATAATCAATACAACTTTCTTTCAAAATCTTAATACAAAATCTTCCACTTAAAGTGGGAAAAAATTACAATAATGAAAGCTAAAATGAAAAGCAATATTACAAGTTCCTCCACTCTTAGTGGGAATACAAAAAGACTTTTCACAAGGAGAAAATACTTCCTTTTATATTTACAAACTAACTCTACAATATTCACAATGAAAGACGACCCTTTTCTTTTTGTTTCTAACTAACCCCTACAAGTCTTTCATTCTCTTTTCAATATACAAATATTAAATGTAACTCCTTTCCACAAGATTACAACAATGTTCTCCACTTGAGGTGGGAAGTCATACACAAGTAAATACAAGAATGAAATACATTATTACAATTTCTTCCACTCTAAGTGGGTAAAATACAAGAAGTTTCACATGGCCATCAACAAGACTCCAATGCTCCAAGCACCAACAAGGTAGCTCCTCCAAAGGTTTTCTTCATTCACAACAAAATAGGGGGAGAGGCAACGCTCTCCACCCAACCAAGATACCCAATGGAGAAGAGAAGCCATCCTCTCCATTGGCCCCTGAGCCCCAACCACATCACAATGGGAAAAGATCTCAACTCATGGCAACTACTAGCTTCCACACTACTTAACAAATCACTTCACATTCATTCAATTTTCACACAACACAATAACAATTCAACAAGAAGAAAACAATCAAAACAACAATATAACAAGACTTATCAAGAAATCCATAAGAGTAAGACTTATGGGGAGGCCACTTATGCCTCCCAATGGCAATGGGTGCCACCAAAAAGGCCTCTAATGCAAAACACAATACCCCTAACAACTCTTATACCTCCCTCAAGTACCCCTTATCCCTCCATCCACTCTTATGTCTCCCTCAACTCTTATGGCTCCTCAAAGTAAGAACAAGAAGAAAATGCAAGTATTTCTCATACTAGGTGGGCACCCGACCCAAACTCCTCCTCAAGAAAATGATCTCTTATGCCTCCCTCAAATAAACTCCCATAGTATCCTCCCACTCCCAACTTAGGCATTCTACCCATACCCAACAAGCATTTCAAAGAAACAACAACATTCAACACAACATATACACACATACATATAACAATAACATAATATAAATAAAGGTGAAGCTCCTACCTTTCCATGGTAGAGCTTGTTCCAAGTATGAAGTTCCAAACCCCTCCAAAGATCAAACAAGCATCCACAAGATCCAAACAAAAATTCCAACAAGTATCAACAAGCTCCAAAAATCCACAAACTCCTTCAAAATCCTCTACTCTCCAAAAATACAAGAGACTAAAAATGAACATGTAACCCCAAAACAAGAAAAAATGATTCCATAAATAGAGAAAAGAGAGGGAGGGATGATGTGGCTCCAAGTAGGATGCCACCTCATTTTCCCTCCACTCCACATCACTTGGTCAACCTCATATTCCAATGCACCATTAATGAGTGGTTGGAGGAATGACAAGCACCTTACACACTCCATCTAAGCCCACTCCCCCAAAGGACAAAATTAAATTTTTGAAAGAAAGTGCAATTAATATTTTACCTTTTCATCCCCCAAAACACCTAAAAGACCCTAAATTTGACCTCCCAACCCATAGGTAGGGTTGGCATGGGCTTTTAAGAGGTGTGGGACAAGTTTGACTTGTCCCACAAGCTTCCAAATTTGGCCTCTATGGCCAAATTCGAGTTTCCCATGTGGGGTAGAGTGTGCTACACTCAAAACTCAAACACACATCACTCAACACAAAATCCAAAGTAAATCAAGCCTAATAAATGAACTCTCTTTTGGTCACATATTTTAATTAGTTTAGGACAAATTCAAATTAGCTTAATTAAGACACTACAACCCATGACTAATAAAGGGGTAAACAACAATCCAAAAATATGAATAATAACACAAGTAAAATTTCACTCTCTAAGAGAAAACACCTACTAACATAGTATATAAGGGAAAATTAAAACAACACATGACCCCTAGGTCACAATTTTCCCCTAACCAAATAATTCTAACACACACACAATTACATGTTGCCATGGTGACCCTAGTTGGATTCTTCTCAAATTCGATGTGGTTGGTCTCCACTCCCCCAATGTTGTTGTGAATATAATATACCTGCAAAACAGATGATACCTCCTTCGGCCTCGTGGCCGCATTAAAACATTCATGCCAAAATATGTGATATAAATCTAAAATCAACTATATATTAGTTAATATCATCTATGCAAATACAATATAACTTACAATTTCTAGCACATTTCTATTCCACATTTCATTCATGTCAAAATGATCATCACATTAATCCAATTATCAAGATCTACTCAATATGACTAAATATATCACATGTCAGAATTACAGATAAATAACCATGTCAAAATTATATCAATATCAACATCAAATGTCTCCAGTAGTCCATATGCATCATATAAGAATCAAATCAATAATAGTTCAGTATCTCTGATATCTACTAACATGCTATATCAAAACTATAATATATCCATAAGTGCAGTTGATAGTATCAAAACAATAATAATAATAAAAAGGTGTCAAAGCAAAGTGGGCACTACAAAACACACCATGGGAAAAATTTATACGTGTCATCCTATATACCAAGAATTCAAAGAAACTCACAATTTAGAATTGGCGAATGGTTTACGATTGGCGGCTAGTTTTTTGAGGCCATCGGTCATAATTGGCCTAGTTGTAAATGAATAAAAGTTAGCTCAAGGGCTCATAAAACCACATCTAAAACTAATATTTGATGGACAAACGTGCAACAAGAAACTTCCTACAATTTCCCTATATATGGATAATTCCTCGAGTCAACGAGAGTGAGAACTGGAAAATAGGTTTCAAATAGCGATGGTTTTTCAGAGCCATTGGTTGTAATTGGTCTAGTTTGACCTAGTCAAACTGCGACCAGAGGCCTACAAAATGCCTTTGCCAAACTATCAAGAAGAGTGTTTTTCCCCAAACTAAAGGTTACAAACAATTGTCTAGTAAGATTACTAGAGGTTTGTGAAGGTGGATAGGCATTTCATTGTTTAGGGGCCAAACGATGATCCGATAATTAACCTAACTTATCAATTTTAACAACTTACTAAAAGTGCCAAATGGGGTGACAAATCTCCTAGAGGAGCGACACAAAGAGTACAAATGGTCAATTTGGGTCAATCTAAAGCTTGATACAACTCCCCACATAACGAGGGACATATATGAAACTTTCCATCCCTTTTTCTGGGCCCAAAAGGTTGTTTTTTGAGTCTTCAAATATCACAATTTACCTAATTTTACGAAAGGATGATGACAAGGTTTAACGAAAACCTCAAACTCAACTAGCCCACTCAAGGGCTACAAATTTCTATTTCAATTACTGAGTTTCTAAGCATCTAAGAAAGCGGGTTTAAGTTTAAGGTTTACACCAAGTTTTATTTGCAATGGGTAAGTCACAAGGTGACATAATATTGTTTTACGATACACGTCTATTCAAAATAAACAAATGTTTAAACATCTAATGGTTTAAATTTTTTTATTATATTTCAAATGAAAAACCAAGTTATACAAAAATTGTAAAAGATACGATGTAAGGAAATCATGCATGGATTAAATGAGACAATGAAATATAGCACGAGTGTATAAGACGTTGACAAAGAAAAAGGAGGACACGTTCACCAAACTCGACTTAAATCATCCAACCATAATGTTCTATGCACCTTTCCATATGCCAAATCAATAATGCCCACAAAATAAGACACACACCATGACCAGATTAAATGCTCAGTTTCCCTTTGACCATATACCACACCAACTCCCTAATCATCACCCAATTGATATTCCTCCAATTTCTTGACAACTTCTAGTATATTACCCCTATATTCCTTACCATTAAAAATATTTGTCTACCATCTTATCATTTCCTCATACTTCATTAAATCCCTCATGGTTATTTCTAGTCATAGATATGTTCATACTCATAAGGGTATCTAAGGTCATGATGTAGATGATAGGAACGCACCGCTAAAAATGTTATAGCTATTCCATAAATTAGTACTCAATGTAACATGAAATAGGAAAACTCTCTTTTAGAGCTATCCTCAACGCTCCTTTACAATGAATGACTGAAATATAAGTCATTCAAGGTTATGTTTTCAAATAATTAATATAATATGGATCTTACCTTAAAAATGAAGACTTAGTGAGCTAGATCTGGGCCTTTTGAATTCAAATCTTGCTCATAGAGGCATACCCATGAACAAGAGAAACTAGAAATGAGAAAAGAAAGTTCCTTGAGAATTAGCTCCAACCAAATTGCAACCCATGAGCTCTAAAAATGGTCACAAAACGTGTAAGATCCTCTACAGGACAAATTTCCATAATACCCCAAATGGCCACAAAGGAAATGGTGAGACATGCCCAAAACAATAAGCTTAGCAACAAACATGGCAGCTACACCATTTCAAAACCAGAACCAACCTCTTTGACAAGAATATCAAGGAAATAACAATGTATTTAGACGTTTTTTCATCCCCTTCAGATTTTCCTCTCTCAATTTCTATTTTGTATGTGACTATAGAAGGAAGGGATTTGGATTTGTACTGTAATGACCACATTTTGCACCCACAAATACAACAGTGAAAATACGAGAAATTTATTTTTGACTTACATTGCTCACTACACAACACCACAAGGGCTCCAAGAAGAGAAACTCAACAACGCACAAGACACTTACATAAGTCATCGAATCACATAGAAACATGACAACACCATATACATGTCGATGCCACACTTTTCCCAATGAACGAATACTAGTAATGACCCAACCACAAGAAAAGGGACCCAAGGATTGGCAAACCCACAACACATCATTACCATGATTACATCTTAGTTACGATTAACATTCCAAGAACATTTTTATACAAGGATAATTTTATCCATTTTCTACCTACAGATTCTTAAATTCATTTCACATTCAACTTATAGTTCGACCATTTAAGTTGGCTCTTTATCCCTTACGAAAATATCCATAATTTACATAAGTATTTTCCATATTTCAAATTGCATACAAAGTTCTTAATTCTCTTGTGCTTCGTTAATATTATACTTCTTGAACGTTTAATTAGTGTTTAGTTTTTTTACCCTTGCTACACAAGAGAATCTGACGTGATGTCAAGAGAGAACACTTAGGATTTAAGGGGGATTTAGATTCAAGATACCTTTTCCCATAAACATTATTCGATCACAGTATCTTTATTTCACCTACCATAGGTAATATAGTTCAATAACTTGTTATGTCCATTCAACATTTCCACATCAAGAAATTTTATTTAGATTTATATATATCTTTTGTTTTCTCAAAGTTTGATCTCACCAAGGGCATTTCATATTCTTTGTAACACATGAAAATGTTTAATTGAGTTATAAGGACTCGAGAGTGGCATTATTACTAACTTCAAATCTCGTTTTACTCTTATACGATTTACTTTTACATTGCACTATGGTCTCATTATTAGCATTGTTTTATAACATTTGTAAACAAAATAATACATACTTTTCACTAATGGATTCACTACTACAAGGAGTGTAACCTAGCATGAGACATCCCAATTCTTTTCTCTTATACACTGCAATGTTAACACATGCTGTAACCAAGACATCCACTTGTGTCATTTAAATCCCACCATGAGATCAATCATAGTAATATCATAGGAAAACTACCTTTGTTTGGTTTTTAGGCCACTCACTAGGGTACAAAAGGGCAACTGGGCACATGGGGTAACGAGACCCCTTTTTTGTTTCTACACTTCTTTTATGTTAACTTATTTTAAATACAATTGCATTTTCTAAGATTTATGTACAATTTCCACCTGCAAGTTAACCCCTTAATCAACCAAGGGTTGGTATAGTTCCAATTTCACCTAAGGATCTATGCCCCAACTATATATGAGTTTAAGGTGAGAATACATGTTTATGATAGACAAACTTCATGAAATACCAAGGTGATATGTTGTTAGTAACCAAGGTAACACATTTAGCTAAGAGGGACTAAAGAGATCATTAACAAGAGTTTAAGTCATAGTATAACTATTTCACTAGGTCCATTTGTGTCATCTAGATCCCGCAGGAATTCATTTGATTATGAAAATAATTTCTAGATCCACTTTGTAAGCCTTGGTAGATGAGTAGAATACTAAAGGAGAGTTATATATGCTTACACCAGAAATAATTTGACCATGTCATTCATAACCGTCGGGTTTACTGACGATTTCGCTAAACTTACCGAATATGAAGATAAAATAAAAATAGGGATCTTACTTACCTAAACTAGGAGGTTCCATTAAGTACAAGGTTAAATTTCAATCTACGGTTACAGTTTCTTCTATGCTAAGAAAGGTCATGTGAGAAGGGGTAGATAAGCACTAGTTTTGAACTAAGGTTGACTATTATATTTAAGTTTCTTTTCTACATTTTCTAGTTAAATAACACAACACTCTAGAGATTCCATCATGAATTTCACAACGAGAATGCACAATAAAATAATAAATTCGATTTCATTTAACATTCATATCCAACCCCTTTTCCTTTTTTAATAACATATGTAAATCTAAATCAAAATGACACCTATGATTAAATGCACATTTCCCAAGGCATTCCTAAAACTAGCATCTCATACATACTACCAAATTTAAAATATAAAATTTTCTGTTACTTTGCAATTACATTAAACATATATACATTTTCCAATAAAATATATAAAATTACAATAATAAATAATGAATTTCACACCTTTTCACCATCTTACTTCCATCCTGCAAAACCATGTGAGCATGAAATCAGCGATAAATCGTTGGCATGACATCCACCTAGATCTAGCATAATTAACATTTTTTAGTTTCCCATTTACATTATAATAATAAAATATTTCATTCTAAAGGAGAGGGTTAGAGACACATGTTTATTTCATTTTAGTTCACTTCATTTCTTAACCCTAGAGAGAGAGAGACAGAGGAGGAGAGAGGAACACTATTTTTCCAAAAGTCAAATTTTACATAACAAGCCACAAGATAGAGTTCCAAATAGTTATTTACAAGTTTCAACAAGTTTCCACGGTGGTTGGGTGACCCAATGGGGTCCTTCAACTTTCTTTTACGTTTTCCTACTAGATGCAAAAACGTTCAATTTAGGCTCGGAGGCTAAGAAACCACTTTCAATCATTGTCTTTTGATGAACAAACACACCACGAGTAAATTTCTATGTGTCCAAATATACACCAAGAATTCATAAGAGCTGGTGTAATTCATAACTAGTGAACAGTTTACGATTGGTGAATGGTTTTCCAGAGCCACCGGTCGTAATTGCGCTTGTTTGACCTAGTCGAACAACATCCCGAGGCCTACAAAATTCCTTCGCCAAACTATCTAGAAGAGTGTTTTTCACCAAAATAAAAGTTACATGCAATATTCTAGTAAAAATAATAGAGGTTTGCAAAGGTGGGTAGGGATTTCGTTGCTGTCAGGGTTCAAGCGGTGGTGGTTCAAAATGAAAGCCAACTTTTTTCAGTTTTGGAAACTTCCTAAAAGTGCGAAACAAAGTAATAGGGCTCCAAGAGGGGTGGCGAAGAGAGTGCCAATGGTCAAAATAGGTCGAGTTAATGCTTTATGTGACTCTTTACATAACAAGGAACACATGACGTTTCACATCCCTTTACGAGGCATCTTTCTAAGTTTGTAAGGTAGACAAAAATGGTTGTTTTGATTAACTCATCCGGTTCTCACCAAAACCGATGGACACGAGTATCAATTTTTGACACCCTGGGTTTAGCAATACATGAGGTTGTCATCATGAAACGGTTGAGGGTCAAATAGTAAGTCGGTAGCAAAATCACAAGGTGTTGTTTTATTGATTGCACTAGTCATCTGGTTAAAATATCCAATTATTTGAGTATTTAATAGTTTAATACTTTACTTTATTACAAATGAATAACCAAATTATATGAAAATTATAAGATATAAAGGTAAGGAGACCATGCCTAGCAATACCCGCGCCCATAGTGCAAGTAGTGCTCCAGATGGGTTTACCCGCATTCTACAAGGCTCTAACTCTCCTTTGGAAATCTAGCACAGTTCGCGTGCATCGAAAACTCCTCTATGTTGGACCATTCAAGATACATCTTGGGCCATGTATACGCTAACCCTCAAAGCATGAAGAGATCCATAACACCAACGAACTTCCCATAAAATTGACCATCTCATGTGGTGTTTTGTCAAGTTTTGTAACTATTGGAAACCTTTAAATCCTTCTCACTTATTGCATCTTGTACAACCACTATGGCATTAGAACCACAACTGTTAATTTCTCCAGATTATTTCCTTATGTACCAAAATAACTAACATCTTCGCTCAAGTGGATTTTAAATAGCACATTTTCATGCAAGTTGATTATCATTTCCCTTGTTTGCATCCAACATGATACCTCAAGAATCCTAACACTGCGATGACAAGTCCTAAGAACAAAAAAGAAAGAGCATGCTTGTAACCTGAGAATCCATTGTAGTGGAGTCATTGGGGTTTGCACCAATGTATCAAAAAATTCCCAACGTATATGAAGAAAATATGAACAACTTCCCCATGCATAAATGCTTCCACCATCCCCAACACCATCAACAAATAATCCAGTGTGTCTGCAAATGAAAATATCTTGCATAAAGCCACACTTCTAATTGAAACACTCACTTCTTTCAGATCTCATTATGTTGTGTTTTTCCACTACCCATTTCTAGTTCCTCGGTACCCACATAGAGTTGTCAACCATTGTTTTGATAGAGGAAACTTCAGGAGCTTCCACATTTTCCATACATGCCTACCAATGCATCAACAACCATAATATTTTAAAAACTCTTCTATGCTATCTTTGGATACACAATTTTCAACGCTCTTAATTAGCATAGGCTTGGGAGGATGCTGGAAAATGTTGTGGGATTTGGACCTACACTTGCCAATATCATTTTCCTGAAAGTTTCAAAACCTTTTCAACGAACCCACTTTGTGCATATCCTGCAGAGACATACGTGTGGGATATCATGCCAGGAACTTTCAATGTATTAAATAATATAACAATTACTTGCAAGAAATGATAAAGAGAAAGAAAAAGTGTGGAAGTAATGTCGAAAAAAATTGCCACATTACAGGCCACGTAGCACGAGTTCTCAGAAGTAGGAGAATCCAAACAATTTAGCTAAGCATTACACTGGATTGAATCACCTCCTTGATCCACAACATTTTATTTTTCTTCAGAAGACAACAAATAAATCAACTCAAGCTAACAATATTTTCCTCCTCCGATACATTTGAACCTTCTTCGAAACAACAATCAATCTAGCTCAATCACTTCGTATATAAGAGAATGAGGATATTTAAGGATTACAGATTTATCTTGTGCCAAGGAATAATTTAACCCAAAACATATCGATTTTAGGATGGCTATGAGCAAGAGCTCTATTTATTTTAGCTCCTTATAAACCACACATTTCTTTTGAGAAACCCCATTCGCAACCAATGCATTCCTTGAGATGGCATCTGGTTAAAGCATTTTGTCAAAATATTTATGTGCCTTTGAAGGAATCCACAACGTCCTGCAACATTAAAACAAACAAAGTAAACTAATGTCATTTTCAAGGCATTCTCCTCCACTGCAGTAACTCCATTCCAACACACAAACATGAATTCCTCACCATGCTTGTAGGCTCTAGGATCTCAAATGAAGTACTTGACTTATTATGCAAGGAATGAGGCAGGTTTGAAAAAGGCATTTTGGATGTGATGCTCTCCTTTTTCTGCTTTAAAGGTCCCTTCCACATGACCAACATTACTCCAACCCACTCACAAATTCTTCCCACTTGTCGAAAAAACACTCAAGTGCATTAAGGGACAAAAGGACAGGTTTGGGAGGCCCACATGCATTGACAGAATACTACGCCCGTAATCATATATCTTATATTGGATGTATATAGCCAACTTATGGCTATCATAACTTCTTATCATTATGTATCTATTTCATATATGTTATATTTTCATTAGTGGGTCGGCCTTGGTGTTGGCCATAGCATAGGAATAGTATATATAGGGGTTAGTAGGTAGTAGTTGATCATCATTCAGCATTTGAGTCTTATTGTCTGGTTTGGAGGTTGCCCCCTCGAAGTGGCTAAGCTATTATTCATGCACATTGAGAGAATTTATCTAAAATATTGTGTTCATTGGTGTTATATTTCTGCTAATAATCATATTTATACAAGTAATTACATTACAAGTGGTATCAGAGCTTGAACTCGGCCAGCACTATGTCAAACCCTAATTGTGAAGGTTCATCCATATCTCAAAATCGGCAGTGATTTTTTTCTGCAAATGTTTTTGAGGTGTGGTGAAATAAGTCAAGTAAGCTTCCCTCCAAATTTTAAGAATTTTTGACTTGTTTTGCAAAAGTTATAGCGGTTTTATGTTTTTTCATAATTTGGCTACCTAGGGTGCAATTTGTGGAATTTTTCAAAGTTATTTACATTTCTAGAAAGAAGATTAAAAATTGGTTTGATTTTGTTCTTTGCATTTTATAAAATATTTCTGAATTCCTATTGAAATCCGAAACCCTAAATTTTGACCTTGATCCTTAAATCTTACCATTTTGGGGCATCATGGTGGGCCTTCGACAAGAGGAAAAATAATTCCATAACTCCAGGTAAAACCCTGATAAGGATGAGATAATAGTTGAGGAGTTAGAGTCGAAGGGGTATCTACATAGTCCTCGGTGGTCGTGGTTTACTTCAACTAACCATAAGGTCAGCTATCTTGAGTTAGAATTGCGAAACCTCGAAGGTAGAGTGGCCAAAGCAAAGAAGATGTAGACAAGATTGGACAATGATTGGAGGATTTCATTAACCAATTTAGTTACAATATCATGGGTCATCATATCCTTCCTAATCAATCACAAATCAATCATACTCATATTAACCAGGGTGGATCTTTAGGTCAAAGTAATAGACAAACTAGCTAGGTGGATTGCAAACATGACCAATCCAAATACAAATACTCAAAGCTCATAACATGATTCCAAAAGTGGAAATATGTAAGTTTAATGGAAAGGATCCACTCAATTAGATTAACCAGATGGATAATTTATTTGATCTTCATCGATTCCATCAGACAAAAGGTTACCATGACATCGTTATATCTTGAACTCCGACCAATTCATTTGGTATTGATGGCTATGTGCTCAAAGGAAAAGAGTGGCCTTAATGTTACATGGACAATATTCACCGAAGAGTTGCAATTACACTATAGTTATAGTGTGTCAGAGAATTATTTCAGCCAATTAGCAAAGCTCAAACAAACAGGAATAGTCAAAGATTACATCTATCAATTCCAAAACCTTTCCTTACGGGTGGAAAATATTCCTGAAGATAATTTGAATGACTTATTTCTTAGGGGTCTTAAATAAAAAATTGAGATTGAGGTGCGTATGTTTAATCCTCATAAGGTTTCAAACTCTATGATCATGGCAAGAGGGTAGAGGAAAAATTTCTTTCCAAAGAGGGTAGGAAACAGACCATAGAACCCTTCCACCATCATTATCAGAGACCATAGAGCGAAGAGAGCTAGAACCCTTCCACCATCATTCCCTCGGCCAGTGAGACTGACACCTCAACAAATTGAAGAAAATAGAGCCAAAGGGTTATGTTTTAATTGTGACAACAAATTTGGGCCAGGACATAAGTGTGCTGAAAAGAAGTTGTTCTACATTGAGGGACCTACTGAAGAAGAAGAAAATGAAGAAGATGAAGAGGTAGAGCTAGAGGAGGAATTAGGAGATCCCCAGCCAACAATATCATGTCATGCAATTTCTAGTATTAGCACTCCCCAAACTCTCAAAGTAGTTGGATTCTTAAAAAACAGAGGGTAACAGTGTTGATTGATTTAGGAAGTACTCACAATTTCATCAATCATAAGTTAGTGGTACGCTTGAACTACTTTGTTTATCCAGCTCCAGAATGTCAAGTCATGATCACTGATGGGAAAATTGTTAGTTGTTCAGGAAAATGCCATAACATTAATCTCGCAATGGGAGATTACTTGCTAACTAGTAATATGTATGCCATTTCCATGGGAGGAACAGACATTGTGTTAGGATTTCAGTGGCTTACCACCTTGGGAACCATTGAAATGAATTTCCAAGAGTTGTTCATGCAAATGCAAAAATTTATTTAAAACGGTGCGTATGGTTTGTCAGCACAACTATTTTCATTGGAAGCACATCATTCCAATACATTTATTCCCACAGATATGCAAGTAGTTATAGATGAGCACTCAGTGGTGTTTGGAGAAATGCCCAAGGGTCTACCTCTAAAAAGAGACCATGACCATGCCATCCAGCTAGTACCAAGGAGTCAACCACCCAACATCAGACCTTATAGGTATCCATAAATGCAAAAGAGTGAGATTGAGAAGATAGTTCAAGAGATGTTAGAAGCAGGACTTATTCATCATAGTCAAAGTGCTTACTCTTCCCCTGTAGTGATGGTAGGGAAAAATATGACAATTGGCGCATGTGTCCAGATTATAGGGAACTCAATAAGTACATAGTTAAAGATAAGTTTCCTATTCCTATAATTGATGATTTGTTAGATGAGTTACATGGTGTTGTTTACTTTACAAAACTTGATCTTCATTCTGGATATCATCATATTAGAATCAAGGATGAAGATATTCATAAAATAGCCTTCAGGACACATGAAGGACACTATGAGTTCTTGGTAATTCCTTTTGGACTAACAAATGCACCCTCTACATTTCAAAGCTTGATGAATTCCATCTTTAAGCCATTTCTTTGAAAGTTTGTTTTAGTGTTCTTTGATGATATATTAATCTATAGTAAAACATGGGAGGAACACCTGCATCATGTAAATAAGGTGTTGGAAACTCTTGAACAACATCAACTTTATAAAAAGCCTTCTAAGTTTTCTTTTGGTGTTAAGGAGGTTGAATATATGGGTCATATTGTCTCTTATGAAGGTGTTAAAGTGGATCCTAACAAGATAAAATCCATGCTTGAATGGAAGGTTCCCAAAACCCTAAAAATCTCTGAGGATTTTTGGGGCTTACAGGTTATTATCGTAGATTTTTAAGGAATTATGGAAGCATCGCAACACCACTCACAACTTTATTGAAGAAGGAATCTTTCCAATGGAACGAGCAAGCTACTATGGACTTTGAGAATTTGAAGGAGGCCATGTGCACCACTCCAGTTCTTGCCACCCCAGATTTTTAAAAAACATTCATTATTGAATGTGATGCTCTAGGGTATGGTATGGGGGTAGTACTCATTCAAGAAGGGTGACCCATTTCCTTCGAGAGCAGCCAATTCAAAGGTAATAATATCTCTAAACCAATTTATGAGAAAGAAATGTTAGCAATACTTCATGCAGTGAAGCAATGGAGACCATATCTGATGGGACGACATTTCAAAGTAAAAAGACAGATCATGATAGTTTGAAATACTTCTTAGAGCAACATTTATCATCAGAAGAACAACAAAAATGGGTCTAAAAAATGTTGGGGTATGATTTTGATATAATATACAAGAAAGGAAAAGAGAATGTAGTTGTTTGATGATTTATCTCGAAGGATGAATCTACCTGGGCATTATTGTGTACCATATCTATATTACAGAGGATTGGATAGAGGATGAAAGGTCTGAATGGAAAAATGACCCAGGTACACAAAATCTCATTCAAAATCTCCAACAAGATCCAAGCATGTCATAAAAATTTGTATGGAAAGGAGATGTTTTATGGTATAAAGATAGATTATATCTATGTAAGAATTCAACCCTTAAAAATAGTGTTCTATCTGAGATCCATGCTTCCCCAGTAGAGGGTCATTCTGGCTTCTTAAAGACTTATCATCGAATCAAGCATGATTTTTTCTGGGAAGGGCTAAAAGGAGATGTCCAAAATTTTGTGGCAGAATGCATGGTTTGTTAGCAAAATAAGGGCAAAACAATTAAGTCCCTAGGTATTTTACAACCTCTATCTATTCCTAGCCAGAGGTGGGAAGAGGTGTCTATGGACTTCATCACAGGATTGCCTAAATCAAAAGGTAAAAATGTAATCATGGTGGTGGTGGATAGACTCACAAAATATGCCCATTTTTGTGCTTTATCACATCCATTTTTGCGAGTATAGTAGCAACGGCCTTCAGGATACAATCTGTGAAGCTACATGGGACACCAAATATTATAGTGAGTGATCGAGACCCTATCTTTACTAGTAATTTTTGGACTGACTTGTTCTCATGCTTGGGCACACAACTAGCTCATAGTTCCTCTTATCATCCCTAGTCTAATGGGAAAACAAAGGTGGTAAACAAGTGCTTGGAGGGATATCTTCGTTTTTTTACATCAGATAAGCAAGCGAG
Organism: Taxus wallichiana var. yunnanensis; assembly: GCA_018340775.1. Lineage (NCBI taxonomy): Eukaryota > Viridiplantae > Streptophyta > Pinopsida > Cupressales > Taxaceae > Taxus > Taxus wallichiana. The sequence continues at coordinate 311,522,109 of CM031239.1, forward strand.
ATGGGTCCAATGGTTACCGCTAGTAGAATGGTGGTATAACACCTCCTTTCATACTTCATCTAAAATGTCTCCTTTCTTGGCATTATATGGGTACCATCCACCATCTATCACTTCATCTTTGAGAGTCCAGCCAAAGGTTCGGGCAGTTGAAGAACATATTCAACACCAACAAGAGGTGATTTTTAGTCTCAGGAGAATTTGGCCATGTCACAAAACCGTATGAAGCAACAAGCAGACCAACATCGTAGTGAAATACATTTTGAAGTTGGTGATTGGGTTTTTGTGTGTTTACAACCATATAAGCAAATGTCCTTAAAACAATAGAAAAAGGATAACAAGATTTCACCTAAGTATTATGGTCCTTATCAAGTGTTACAGAAGATTGGCAATGTAGCATACAAACTGGAACTTCCTCCGGGTACTCAAATTCATCCAATCTTCCATGTATCTTGTCTAAAGAAGGTAATTGGATAGACAATATCAACCCAGATAGTGTTACCTGAGCTTGATGAAGAGGGGCAGATCATCCTGGAACCAGAATGCATCCTTTAGACACGCAATAAGCGATTGAGGACAAGGATCATCACCGATTATTTGATCAAGTGGAAAAATCTAGACAATGAAGATGCAACTTGGGAGGATACAAATTTCCTATAAAGGCAGCATCCAAATCTTCTCAACATTGGGGACAATGTTTCTTTGAAGGGGAGGGGCATGCTATGCCCTTAATCATATATCTTATATTGGATGTATATAGCCAACTTGTGGCTATCATAACTTCTTATCATTATGTATCTCTTTCATATGTGTTATATTATCATTAGTGGGTCGGCCTTGGTGTTGGCCATAGATAGAATAGTATATATAGGGGTTAGTAGGTAGTATTTGATCATCATTCAACATTTGATTCTTATTGTCTGGTTTGGAGGTTGCCCCTCGAAGTGGCTAAACTATTATTCATGCACATTGAGAGAATTTATCTAAAATATTGTGTTCATTGGTGTTATATTTATGTTAATAATCAGATTTATAAAAGTAATTACATTACACGGCCCATGTTCCTTCACAAGGAAATGATTATTCCACTCACCCAACTTCTTCGTAAAAACATCCCACTTTTTTTTTTTAAAAATATATTTCTATTTGTTTCTTTTCTTTATCTGGGCACTACATGTACTTACCAATCGTTTTTGCCTAAAAGTTTATAAGCCTTTTCAACAAACCATTTTGTGCATATCCTGCAGTCAAAGATATCCACAAATAACACATTTTTTTAGAGATATTTTTCTAACACGGTTAAAACTACCTTGTCTACGCTTTCTCATTTTGCAAACATGACAAAAAGAGGATCTCGTGACTAAAACATCTAACAAAACTCATCCATATTTTTGCTTTACTGACACCCAAACCCCGCTCTATAGCTCACATTTTTGCATAGGTAAGGAGGATACTAGAAAATGTAAATTGATCTAGTTGAGACCTATTAATTGCATAGGTGGAATAATGAGATTGTCGCATGAGGAAACCATGTCTTCTATGGACTAATCATATTCCATGAGAAGTTGTCCCTTCTTTCATTTGGTCAGACATTGTGATAACATCAATGTCAATGCCATCCACCGCCAATCTCTAGCCACACTGCCCTACCTGACACCAATTTGACCTACCTACACACCAGCCCACATGCCTTCACATGGGATCCATGATTTCCTCCAACCACTCCCACTTACTCCTCCACTTGCCCACGCCATACTGGCATTTTAACTTATCATTATTATTTTTAATTATTTTTCTTTTATGTTAGTTGTTTCATTGGACACTACATTTCCCTCCCCTTATAAGAGCATCATCCTCGATGCGACACAAGGCCAAGATTAGAAGAGGTACTTCGAGCAAGGAGGAGACAATCAACGTCCTACGTCACCAACGAAAGATACTTGTTAGTAAAGTAAGACCACAAAGAAGAAGGAAATATTTGATAATTCTTGAACTTTTAATAATGTGAAGATTGGAATTTCTCTTTACATTGTTATTTAGTTAGTCTTCCTTTAACTATATTTATCAATCTCAAACTCTTAATATTTCATTTTTTTAATATTTTATTTCATTTATCTTTGTGGGTGCCTAATTAAAGATGACATCACAATACCACTTTAGGGCTAAAAACAACACTAGTGGTTCACAAGACATCATGATATGTACCTTCACGATTATATTACATCACAAGAACTCAACTGAACAATGGAAAGAACATACCTAGCCCACACAATATAATACTTGCCATACATGCTCTTGACATAAAGGTACTCGTAACATAAGTAGACTACAACACCCTAAAATTCCCAACATGTACACATATAGGGTTTTCACATGACTCATAACCAAAATAGTATCTATATAGGATCAAGATGGAAACAACATCACAATACTTAAACCAAACTCATAAGAGTACACATAATCATAACACCAACTCCATACACCTCCCAAAACATCACAAAAAAACTCCATATACCTCCCAAAGCATCACAAAGAAACTCCATATACCTCCGAGGCATCACGAAACAAATCCCTATACCACCCAAAGCATCGCAAAACAACTCCCTATACCTCTCGAAGCATCAAAATACAACTACATATGCCTCCCAAAGAATCACAAAATAAGTTTCTCTAAGTGTACTAATCACACACACACACACACACAAGTCTTTTATGCATCCCTCAAGTCTCTTATGCCTCCCTTGGGTCTCTTATGCCTCCCTCAAGCCTCGTTATGCCTCCCTTAAGTCTCTTATGTCTCCCTCAAGTTTTTAATGCCTCCCTCAAGTCTCTTATGTCTCCTCAAAGAGGTTAGTCACCCCGTGGACCTAGGCGCATAAAGTCTAGACACCCCTAACCCCAAAGTGACATAATAAGTCGTGGTTCAAAACTCGCTAGTTATCCGTAACTCCTTGGAGCGTACACCCATACAATGAAGTGGATCCATAGGTTCAACCAATCCATGGTGAATCTTTTGATGCTATTCCAAGACATTACAACATTATACCCAATAACAATTTGTTTCAAATTTCAAGTGGAAAAATCCCAAGCCTTGGGCTAGGCTATAAAGAAAATTTAAACTTGATATGCAAACTTAAAACTAAGAAAAACAAATGGCCAAATAGCCATAATTAGTGCAAAAATCCAAATGTTAGTGCAACAACCAAATAAAATGCCCAAAATATAAGAACACATCAATCAAGAAAATTGTTGGTTCTGACAAGAAAAGAGATAATGATTAATTTACAAATAAAATACATATAGAGAAATAACACATTAAAATCACTTTGTGGCCTCATACGGCCACCAAAGGGGTACTCATCGAGTTGTTGGCACTCGAACATCAAGCCTCGGCTCATAAAATAACATATCAAATAATGCAACTGTTATAATCTATATATGAATCATCCCTCCATATTCCCACAAGGATCAACATAGTCAAAATCACATAGGATTGTTCGATGGACAACTCAATAGGAGAGATCATGGGACACTATTTTGCATAAGTTGAGCCTAAGGTGGTGCGCATCCATAATATACTAAGAAAGCTCAAAGTATACTAAATAGATAGAAGTGGGTTTTTCGTTTATATAAGACTCCACTTCCTCACTCGACTCGGCTCAAGATTATGAAAACCTGGTCCACGCCTCTAATATCCACACATACACTCTTGACAATTTCTTCCTTAGGATCGTCTAGTGTAAGGTTCACAACATAACACATAACTACATCACTAACACAATGTCGATTCACACACATTAACCATAACATCTTATGCATGGTATTTAGACATGGTATAACATAATCATTAGATTCACGGGTTACAATACATCACGTTTCCACATAATGTACTCAAGGTTTAAGTATTGCACAATAGGATTCATACAATCACCATGTTGGTACCCAAATTGATTCTCCTCGTGTCGAGCAAAGCATCACAAGTCTAAAGCAGAAGCTTAAAGGCAAGCAAGAGCATGTAGTGTGTCGTTTTGTAGCCGGGGATGAAATGCAACTTACTCTTTCATCAATCGATGTGGAGAAATGGGTAAAGCACCTCAAGAGAATTTGACCTATCCTCACTACTTTATGGTTGTTCCTTTCAACCAAGGTGAGAGGACCCTTTTATAGCCTACTATTTATGGAGGAGATGGAGATATCCTTCCTTGTGAAATTATTAAGAAGACCTTGAAGAAAATATGATCAATGCAACAAAACCTAACTCTCACGAGTTGTCACTCTAGATAATGGAGATATTTTCTAGGAAAGGTTCAGGCCACTAAAGACAATGAAAACCTGATTGTTTTGCATGCTTTGGTAGTAAAAATTATGCATTTGTATACACACATGACAAACAGGGGTAGTATGGGTATGATTAATTGTTTTTGAATGAATTTTGGTGGGAGGTGAAGCAGGATAAAGTTGATTATACCAAATATTTGAGAACTTTTACAAAATGGAAAGCTCGAATAGTAGAATGCTTTTAAAGTAGCTAGGGTGTTCCTTTAACTAGAATATGTGCTCCAATGGAGGCCTAGATCAGCACTTTTCACACAAACTTCAAGGATCCAAAATGAAGGCTCAAATTGGAAAACTTAACTAAACATTATCAATCTCTGTTTCATCACGCCTAAGATACCCTCAAAGGCTAACAAACAATCTTATAGTCATGCTAGAAGTCACAAAGTGATTTTAAATTTGTTTATTTCACTATCAAATGAAGGCTCTTCTAATAAATGAAATTGCAAATGCCACCAAACTATCACAAGGATAAGATCTTGTGTGATTCACATAGATTTCAATGTAAGAATGCAACAGAACAAGAAAAACTACTTGCAGACATTCAGAACAAAGAAAACACAAATTTTTCCCAAGAATAACACAGATTAACTTTGTTAAATTTATCAACAGGGGAAATTTTCTCGAACAATCTCAAAGCTTTTCAATGGTTTTACACTCGCAACCACCTTGACATGATCAAATGTAACACAGAGGAGATAAACATGCTTCTTCAAATAGTTTCTCAGAAAGACGGGCTCTATCAAGCTTTTCTCTTAGGAAATCAATTTTTGACTCCTAATACTTCTACGTTCACAAACTCCCAACCCTTTTCACGGAAAAATCATGCCTATTTATATCATTTTACAATAGGGCCTTTTCCCCAAAACAGAGACATTGAGTGTACCAATGCTCGCCATGATCTCGATCGTGATTCCTAGAATCAGATCTGTAAAAATTTGTCAAGTGCTCAGGGGGAAAATCTCTTCAAACATCTCCCGCATTCAACTCCTCCTCTAGTAGATCACTTTTCCCTTTACTCGCCAACCACTTCCGCCCCTATTCTGTCTAATCTGTTCTTTACGTTCCCGGGAAGAAGAAATGGAAGATCAGATCAAGCCCAAAGGTCAGATCTCACCTTAATGGTAGAAGACGTCCCCAGATTTTTCTCACCAAACCCAGATATCAATAGGTCCTTCGCGTGCCAAGGAAAGAAAAATTGGGTGAATCTGATAGTCAGATTGCATATTAATGGTGAGAGACATTTATAGACCTTCCCCACCAAACCAGGCCTCTAGATTAATGTTCCTCTTTGTTTGGCGTGCAGGAGACTCCAAGAAATGATAAAGAAATCAAAATAATATGCATCCCCTTGACTGGAGTGAAAATGATGGAAAAATCAGATACAGAGACACAACTGCCATTGATTTCAATTTTGAATTTGGACCGTCTATGTGGGAGATCCAATTTTAGGGCAAGCCTGCAGGTTCATTTTTTCCTTTTACAACTTTTGGAAAAATGTAAAATTTTCACATTTTTCTCCGTGCCTCCGCCCTTGAGAAATGAGCCTGACACATGTCCTAAGGTGGGCCCCAAAGGAACCACGGCCAAATTCTACCATTTCACCTCTTTTTTAGAAAAGGGAAAATTTTCTAAATTTTCCCGCAACTCCACCCTTCCGCTCTTAGTCTCTTATGTGGGTCCCAGTAGACTCATGCTTCCCTTTTTACTTTTAACTCCCTTTTCCTCAAAAGAAAAATTCTCCAAATGTTCCTCAGAAGTCCGCTCCTCCGCCGTTGACAAGGGTAAAATTTTGACTATTCATTATTGGGTCTGCGGACCATTTTGATGTTTTAATATTTTTGGTAACAAGAGGAAAAAAATCTAAGTTACCTCTGATGATTTGCTTCCGCACCCCTTTGACTTTTCAAGGCCAACCTTGACCTCCCTTTTGTCAGGCTTACAGGCCATTTTGATATTTTAATCCTTAAGAGGAAAAAAATATAAGTTGCCCTCGATGGTCCGCCTCCACGCCCTTTGAATTTTTCAAACTGCCATGCGTCACAATGGCGCATATTGAGATGGTCCCCAAAATTTGAGATCTTGAATGAGCGTGGGTTCGCCACGTGTCCCAGGGCTCTCAAAAGTTTTTTGAAAAAAGACTAAGTATGGGAAGCCCTGACGGAAGCCTCCACATGTCTTCATGGCACAATTTCAACATAAAGACCCAAAGTGGAAATCCTGAACGAGTGCGGGATCACCACATGTCCCTGTTTCACCAAACTATACCAGCTGCATAAAAAAATTTCTAAGTCTGGGTAAAGCAACGGAGGCCTCCACATGTCCCTCTCGCACAACTCTTAGGCCAAACATAAAGGTGATTCTTCAAACGAGCGTCGTTTCGTCACATGGACAAGTTTTGGGTTAAAACTTTCAACAAATTTTAGGAGTGCCCCGCCGAGCCACATCAAATCAAAAATGAACACGTGGACACCCTCGGGGTGAAAATAAGAAATTTTCCCCGCCACTTAAATTTGCTTTAATCAGAGCCTGAGCGGGGCCACGGGCGAGTTCAAATTTTTGCCAAAGTAGCCAAAAAGAAAAAGTTCAATAAACAAACCCGCCATGCCCCATCCAATTAGAAGAGGCCACGTAAGCACCAAAAGAACCAATCAGAATTGAGCGGAGCCACGGGACCAAATTTGCCTTTTTGCCAAAAAAGCCAAAAGCGATAAGTTAAAGCATTTTCCTGTCATCCCCTGACCAACCAAAAGAAGCCACGTGTTTGCCGCATGCTAAGGAATAATTTTGATAGGAAAAGGACATCCGATCGATCAAAAACACAGAAATCCACCATGATGCCCATAACCCGATTTTTCGCTAAGGATGAAAAGTTTTGGTACAAAAACCAAGTGAATCATGGTTCTGAGCATCTTTCGACCATGGGTTTGGATTTTCAAAGGCATACAAATGTAAATTTATCATTCTTGAGCTTCCATGGTCGGGGAAAGATAGGGAGAATGACAAGGCCCGTGGATTTTAAAGAAATTAGGGAAACAACATGGCAAACTTAGAGATTCCTTCAAGGAGGGACATGACAATGGATTCTGCAAAAAATTCAAAGCATTTCAAATGGAGGTATAAACTTTCAGAACACCCACATCAAGAGACAAAATCTTTCAGACATGCAGACAGAGCAAAAAATAATGGCAAATGGGGCGAGACAAATCTGAGCACCAACACACCATATGCCCCTAATTCACAACATGAACTATCACATATTATAGGAATTATATGTATGATAAACATAGTGAATAACATTACAACATATAGTCATTTGCAATACAACATGGTGACACACCTTATTCATCACATCACGGTGGCAACATCACAATACAATCCAATTCACTATACACAAATTTTGTCATATAACACATCGTGCACCTACATATCACAATAATACGACACTCCAACACTCCGCAAACCACAATGACATTATTTTCACACACGAAAAGGAGGCACATCACACGTGAACTCCTCATTGAATCCACAAAAAGGAGAGTGAATACCCTCATCACAGCACATCAACATGATAAAAAATATGCACTAAGTAACATGCACAACATGTGTGTTCATAATATCACAATTACAACGTTGGTCACATAACAACATATATCACATTACTCTTCCCATCTCCACACCACCATGAAGAATCATCAAAATTCCAATTTATCCCAGAGGTTTGAGAGTATGAACCTCCGCTCTGATACCAAATATAATGCCCACAATTTACACACACAATAAAACACACAAAAATACGATAATAATTTTATTTTATTTTACTCACATCAGAAGTTCACACGACACTACAAGGGATCATTTATGACAATGCACAACACATGATCTCGCTCGCACGAACACTAATCGCATAGACAGCAACATGAAAACATGTGACAAACATCAAGGCCATTTTTTTTTGTTTTGATGGCAAGACACAACATAACGATTCAACTACATTATGAATCCCGCATACAGCACCATCCAAATCACTGCGGTTTCAATATTTATTACATTCATATTTTGTTCTTGACCTTATTTGCTTGAAAATCATGTATCAAATGTTTTCTAACTAAGATGCATCATCTTTACCTTATTTAACATTTCACTTGTAGTTATCCCACCTAATTTTGTTTGTTTCCCCATCACACAAGAATGATGTATCATGGTTGTTGTGTAAAGATATGTACATACATGATCTTTTGTGATTGTTCCAAGGATTCATTTTCTAAGTCATGGATTGGATTTTCTATTTATCTTAGTTAACAAAGGAGGTTCTCATGGAGCAGAGGGAGTTTATTGGTTTAAGAGGAGATAGATTAAGTATGAAATTAAGAAAAAAATAATTAAAATTAGAAAATGCAAAAAAAAATAATTAATACAATTTAATAAAAATTAATGCAATTTAGATATTTAATAAAAACTAAAAATGAGAATTAATAAAAAATGATATAATTTTAATAAATAAGAATTAATTAAAAATTAAAATAAATAAAAATTGACAAAAAAATAGAATATCATTAATAGAAATAGAAACAATTAAAGACAATTTAAAATTAAAATAGAATTTTATTAAAAAATAATGAAAATAAAATTAAAAAATAGTAAAAACTTAAAAATAAAAAATCAATATTAAAAATGAAAATAATAAAATTAAAAAAAAAAAAAGACTAAAATAAGAATTAATAAAAATTAGAATTTCATATAAAATAGAATTAATCAAAACTAAAAACTAAAATTAAAAAAAATTAAAATTGGAAATTAATAAAAAAATTAGTAAAAATTGATAAAAGTAATATAATTTAAAAAATAAAAAATAAAAAATTACTTAAAAATAAGAATACAATAATTAATAATTAATAAAAAATAAAACATTAATAAAAATAGATTTAAAAAAATCAAAATTTGAATATCATTAATAAAAATATAGATACAATTAATACAATTTAAAAATTAAAATAGAAATAAGAATTAAGAAAATTGATATTACAATTTAAAATCTGAAAATTAATTTTAAAAGTAAAACATTAATTGAAGTGATAAAAATTTATACAAATAAAAAAATAGAAATTAATAAAAAAATAAAAAAGATTACTACAATTTAAAAATTAAAAATAATTAAAATTAGAAATTAAATCAAAAAATTAAAAATACGAATACAATATTTAATAATTAATAAAAAGTAAATGATTAAAAAATTAAGAAAAATTTAATAAAGATTAGAAATTATTAAAAAAAAAAAAATGAATAACAAATAAAACATTAATAAAAATAAATAAATAAAAGATTTAAAAATCAAAATTTGAATAAAAATAAATAAAAAATAGATTTTAAAAAATCAAAATTTGAATATCATTAATAAAAATAAATACAATTAATACAATTTAAAAATTAAAATAGAAATAAGAATTAAGAAAATTCATATTACAATTTAAAATCTGAAAATTAATTAAAAAGGTAAAACATTAATTGAAGTGATAAAAATTAATACAAATAAAAAAATAGAAATTAATTTTTTTTTTTAAATTATTACAATTTAAAAATTAAAAATAATTAAAATTAGAAATTAAATTAAAAATTAAAAATATTTTAAAATAAAACATTAAATTAAAGGATAGAAATTAATTTTAAAAATGGACTTTCACATAAATTAATAAATACAAAATATAAAAATTATTAAAAATAATATATTATTAAAAATTAATTACAATTTAAAAATTAAAAATTAAAAATTATTTTAAAATAAAACATTAATTAAAAGATAGAAATTAATTTTAAAATGGACTTTCACAAAAATTAATCACCACGAAAAATAAAAATTAATAAAAAATAAAAATTATGAAAAATTAATTACAAATTAAAAATAAAAACTAAAAATAATTAATTAGAAATAAATTAAAAAGTTAAAAAATAACATAAAATACAAAATTAAGAAAATATTATTACAATTTAATAATAAAATATTAATAAAAATTAATAAAAATTCAAAAATAAAAATAATACTAGCCCCCCGCATTTCGTGAAGTTAATTTTGACAGGAATCCCTTGATTCTAGAGGGCAAGGTGCATTCTTTGTAATGAGCATGGCAAGTTGGTTAGTGCCGGTTGTTTCATCTTCAAGATGGATCATGCAACCTAGTTGAAGTCCAAGCCCTCTTATTTGGGGTAAAAAGAACAGTTGAATGTGGAAGTTCTCACGTTCTCATTGAAGGAGATTCATAGATTATCATTCAAGTAGTTAAAAATGGTAAGGCCATTCATTGGTCCCTTGATTTCTATATTTCAAATATCCTATATTGGCTTGACAAGCTGGACTCTTGGAGCATTGGCCATCTATTAAGAGAGGCCAACTCAACAAGAGACTATTTAGCAAATTGAGGGGTGATGCAAGTAGAGGAGGCCATTATATCTAATGATAAGGCTAAGTGGTCTTCCTTAGCCACTATTATAAAAGGTGGTGCCAAACCAAAGTCCGGTTAAATATGATAGACTTGGTTCATGGGAAGTTGTCCTTAAAAGTGTATCTCCCCTCTTCATTTTTCATGCCCATCCTTTCTAATTTCTAGTCTTAAGTTTGTTTCGAGGTTTGCGAGCTCTCATGGTTTCCCCATCTTTTTCTTGTCTATTTCTAAAAGGAGAAACTTGGGAGATGGCTTTGTATGGAACTGTCTCTCACTCTTGGTTGAACAAGGTTTATGTATTGCTTCAAGCTCAGTATGCAACGTGCAATGGAGTGCATTATGGGAGGAAAGCTATGTCCCAAAATGCATAGGAGAAAGCTTCAGATGGCGGAAATGACGTAGTTTCGCTAAGAAAAGTATGTACTTGTAAACTGCTAAAAATAGTAAATTCTACCACCTAAAGTAGATTTAGTCAAAGATAGTTAGATTTTAGTTGGCAACTCGAATTGGGATTTGTTTTCTTATTTATCAAGCATTGTAATTCATGGTTGAATAATGAAGAAGGAGATCTATTTTCTTTTGGAGTTCATATTATTTGCATTATATTGAGTTTTTGAGAACTGCGGATACATTATCTGGTGTCAAAGTTGGTTCAAGTCTAAAACAATGGTAGGAAGAGGAGGCAAAGATTGTCTAGATGAATATAAATATGAAAGATTTGCAAAGACAAGTTTTTACACTTGCTGCAATGATAAACCAAAGAGGAAATCAAGGTGGAGATGACACAGATGAAGAAGAAGTTTGTGAAGAGGAGGAAATGCAAGTGCCACCCTTAGCTTTTGAAGAAAGGATGATTTGAGCATTAGAAGCAGAGAATGATGGGATAAGAGTTGATGTTTCAGAGTATGGAGGTAGTCTAAAACTAGAGGAGCTGATATATCTTTGGTTGACTAGCATGGGGAAATATTTTGAGTGGAAGGCTATGTTGGAGGAGATTTTATTAGACCGGATTCAAGATTTATTCACAAACTATTTCTTCAATAGTCTAACTCACAAGTTGAGGCAAATCTCACTGCAAAGAGTCCGAGACACACTCCGAGCTAGATTATCTATGATCTCGTAGATTTGATGTAAGATCAAAGAGTGGTAGTTTGGTGGTGATGGTGGTCTTCTCGAGATACAAGAGCAAAGCAGTGTGCTTGAGCTATTCAACGTTCTACCATGTCATATTGAGAGAAGATGTGATGCGCCAAAATTAGCATGAACTTGAAAAGGTCGTAACTTGTGATTCGGGTGTCTGTTTGAGTCTGCTTTTTTAAACCACTTGTTTCGATGAGACGAACGCATCTTGTCAACTCACCCTACCATTTGGAGTACATTTCAACACATTTTTGGGCCCGAATTTCACCATCTAAGGGCTGCAATTTAGGATTTAATTTATAACTCAGTTTTTCCTATTTTAGGGTAGTAGTTAATTTTAGTCTCTTAAATGCATAGTGAGTTAGAAAGTTGGAAATTCCTATAATTTTGGGATGTACAAGATGCATGGAAATTTCTATGCCCATATGAATAAGCATGTGGACTTATTAAGAATAACAGTTTTGGTAAACTACTAAAAATAGTAAATTCCCCACCAAAAGTAGATTTAGTCAAAGATAGTTAGATTTTAGTGAGCAAATCGAGTTGGAAGTTATTTTTAGAACAAAATGCATTTCGGAGAAAAGGTCAAGTAAATATATTATTGATGGTGATAGTTGTGAGAACATGGTTTCAAATGAGATGGTTGATAAATTGGGTCTACATTGTGAGAAGAATCCTAACCCTTACCGTATTGCAAGGTTTAAGAAGGATAATGAAGTTATTGTTGATAAAATATGTTTAATAAGTTTTTCTATTGGGAAAAGTTATAAGGATGAGATTTGGTGTGATGTTATTCCTATGGATGCATGTCATATGTTTCTAGGAAGACCATGGCAATTTGATAGAAAAGTTATTCATGACAGGGGAAAGAATACTTATACTTTCGGAAGGATGGCACAAAAATAGTTTTTCTACCTCTTAAGGAAGAGGGGAATGCTAAAAATATGCTTTTGCAAAGGAATTTGTGAAGTAGGAAAAGGCAACTGGGTTTTGTTATGCACTGGTCGCAAATAAGGATGAACCTACAAGTACATAATACCAAGTAGAAGGCAAAGAAATTAATAGAAGAATTTTTTGATGTTATTCCTTATGAGCTACCAAACAGATTACCACCCAAAAGAGATATTCAACACCATATTGATCTAATTTCAGGGCCTTCACTCCCAAATCAAGAATCTTATAAGATGAGCATGATATTGCATGCAGAGTCAATAGGCAAGTGGAAGATCTCGTGACAAAGGGGGCAATAAGGGAGAGCTTGATTCGTGTGCAAACCTAGGTTTATTAACTCCAAAGAAGGATGGAACATGGAGAATGTGCATGGATAGTAGAACAATTAATAAAATTACAATCAAGTATAGGTTCCCAATACCTCGCCTTGATTATATGATGGATATACTCGCTAGATCTAAGTATTTTACCAAGTGTTATCCAAAATTCACCCCTCGAGGTAATTTTGATAACATACATCAAATTATTCAGTCCCGAGCAAGTAGAATTGATTCAAGGCCCAAAATCATGTTTTGGGGTCCCTTTGGCTTCTCTCTAACTCCCCATCAAAGGAAAAATCCAAAAATTGAAGTCGCAGCTTATTTTAATGCATTGTGGGTCTGGAGGCTACGGATCGTGCACTCAAAGGCAAATCATACCAAGGTTCGTCGTACTAGGTTTAGAGCTTAAATACAAAGGATTTGGCTAAATCGGCTTTCTGTGTCCCAGACCGCACAAGTTCAACAGGGACATGTAGGGCTTGCATTGCCGAAATCACCGCAGGTAAAGAAAATCGGAAAAAGTGGAACTTTTTGTCCCAGAAGGTCCACAGGATAGTTGGGACACAGGTATGCACGGGACATAAAAATCTGATTTTCCCATAAGTCAGTGCATCATGGGTGGCATCGAGAAATATGTCTAGGACAATCAAGACAAAAGTACACGTGGGACACACAAAGGCAAAAAATCCGCAAAAGGAACCATACGTTGCAGAATCAATGCGAAGGTCAATGACCCTCACGACCCTACCAATGATGAATGCATGGGGACAAGGAAGCCTGAATCAGGTGATGCAAAATAAAGTTTCGAGAGATCGGGACACACGGACTCGATTTTTCCAAAATAGCCGCAATGAAGAGAAAAGTCAATGTTTGACCTCCCAAAAAGTCAAACGGCAATAAATTTTTACTCCGAGCTCCAATTTTCATAAAATTGGACTTTCATAATTTTGATGAGGGTAGATATATTAAAATAAAAGAAACATGTTCGGCTCCAATTAATTAATGCTCATTCCCATCAAATGACAGAAAATGCCTGGCAAACCCAAAATAGCTGCTGGCACTCAGAAGGCCATAACTTTTACATTTCTCAACGAAATCACACGAAATTGGTACCATTGGAATCATGGCTCCAATCCCAACACACATAAATAAATAAATTCCAAATTTTTTTGAAGGAAAGAAACATATTTTTCAAAAACGTGGCCGAGTTCATGTGAGTGTTTTATTTGGTAGTTGGAAGTGCAATTAAGAGGCATGGTCATCATTTTTTCTCTGTTGCAACACCTGGGACAGTATGGGGAGCCTTTTTTAAGTAACATACAATCATTTCACTCCATTTAATTCCTCTTACAAGTGGTTGAAGGACATATTTCGGGATTTCCATTTTCCCTTTCTCTCTCTCTTCTCATTCTTCTATAAATTGGAGTGTTAGGCTCATTGTAAAGGAAGATTTTTTATTGTAGCAAAGCTCTGTCAAAATTTCTTTGTGAAGCCAATGTGTTGCAGGCCCTTGTAGTGGACTCCTTGCATGGTGATCCAGACCCTTATCTTGTAATAGATTGAATTGTGCATATCATGAAGCAATAAAATACAAGTTTATGGATGCATCTTCCCTTGCTATGTTTGTTTGCACTCTTCTTTCCCTTTCAACCTTCATTACAAGAATATTGTGTCTATTTTTATGCTCTTGCAAGGACTCATTATTATTGTGCATGTATGAAATATTGTTGTGAATGCATTTTCCAGATTGTGGAGAATTGTTATCACCCCTTCTAGTATGCATTTTACTTCTATTTTTCACACATTGGAAGACTACTCTCACACCCCTCCTTTTCTGGTGTATCACCGCTTTAGTGTAGGCTTTCATTTTCATGCATTCTCTCTCCTTGGTCCCTTGGAAAGTTAGATTAGGAAAGATAGTTTTTCCTGCATTAGAGTAGATTGTGGCAGGTAGTTTAGGAGCAAGAACTAGCTTTCTCTAGAGGTCTATCTCAAGTAGTACCCATGTTATCCAATCACACCATGAGCTCAAGTATATGCACTTGTGTAGACATTAGGTGCTATGATCCGGTGATAACAGATTACTATCAAATTCATATCAAAGAAGGAGATGAGTGGAAAATAACATTCAAGATAGGGAATTGATTATATGAGTGGTTGGTGATGTCATTCGGGTTATCCAATGCACCTAGCACTATTATGAGGTTGATGAACACCGTGTTGTGGGAGTATAATGGTAACTTGTGTTTTATTTTGATGATATCTTGATCTTCAATAAAACTAAAGAACATTTGAGGCATTTGAGGGTGATATTTGAAGTGTTAAATAAAGAGAAACTCTATGCAAATATGAAGCACTACGTGTTTATGAAAGAGAGTTTGGTATTCTTTCGTTTTATTATTTCAATGAGATGGGGTACATATGGACTTAGAGAAGATAAATGTAATTATTGAATTGCATACTCCACCGAGTATAAAAGAGGTAAGAAGATTTCATGGTTTAACAACATGTTATAGAAAGATTATTAAAAAAATTAGCAGATGTGAAGCACCTATAACAGATTACACAAAAGGAAGAGAGGTTTGTGGACAAAGAAAGCCGAGGATAGCTTTCGAGTTCTTGAAAAAAGAAGGTGACAAAGGCACCTATTTTTTGGCACTACCAGATTTTGATAAAGTGTTTGAGGTTGATTATGACACCTCGATGTGGTTATTGGTGATATGCTAAGTAAAGGTGGAAAGCTAGTATCTTTTTTTAGTGAGAAACTAAACGAGGTAAAAATAATTACTCTACTTATGATGTGGAATTTTATGCAATTATATAAGAATTGTGGCATTGGGGGCATTACTTAGTGTCTAAGGAGTTTGTGTTATTTACATACCACATAGCCCTGAAGTATGTGAATACACAAAAGAAGTTGAATAGTAGGCATGCAAAGTGGGTATCATTTTTTCAAGGTTATACTTTTTCTCTTAAACATAAATCAAGTAAATAGAATCAAGTTGCAGATGCATTGAGTAGGCATGTGACTCTTTTTACCACTATGGAAAATGAGGTGGTGGGTTTTGAAGCAATAAAGGGTTTGTATTCTTCTGGTTCTGATTTCAAGAATATTGTTGAAAGGTTAAGTCATCCATTTTCAGATGATGCATGAGATGTCTAGGATGAGTACCTTTTATAGGATGGCTATCTATTCAAGGGATGCCAACTATGTATTCCATTCGGTCTATAAGAGAGAATATAGTGAAAGTGCTACATAGTGAAGGATATATTGGGCATTTTGGTAAAGATAAGATGATAGCCTTAGTAGCATAGAAATACTATTAGCCAAGGGTAAAAAGAGATGTGGTAAGATATGTGGAGAGGTGTAGAATTTTCCAAGTCTCGAAAGGCCATGCATAGAATACAAGGTTGTATATGTTGTAGCCTTTTTCTAAAGGGTCGTAGATAGATTTGAGTATGGATTTTGTTTTGGGATTAGTAAAAAAATGAGGTAATGACTCAATTTTTGTGGTTGTTTATAGGTTTTCGAATATGGTTCATTTTATTGCCCGTAAGAAAACAAGTGATGCATCAAGAGTAACAAATCTATTTTTTAGAGAAGTTCATTTGCATGGTGTTCCAAAACCATTACTTTAGATAGGGACACAAGTATCTTAAGTCACTTTTGGAGGACTTTATGGAAGAAATTGGAAACTCAACTACAGTTCAGCAATTTCTATCATCGTCAGGATCAAGGAAAAACAAAGGTGGTAAATAGGAGTTTTGAAACCTCGTTAAGGGGTATAGTTGGGAAAAGCAAAAACAATGGGACTTAACATTACCACAAGTTGAGTTTGCATATAATAGTTCCATAAATAGATCCACATGAACATATCCATTTTCTATTGTGTATGGGAGTAATCCAAACATGGTGTTAGATTTGGTATAACTACTAGTAGATGGAAAAGTCGGGGATGATGCGAAGCATTTTCCTAACACATACAACAATTGTAGGAAGAAGTGTGGAAGAAGCTGCTGAATAGTAATGATAAGTAAAAGGAAATAGCAGATGTGCACAAACAAAAAAAGGTTTTTATAGTTGGTGAGTTGGTTATGGTATACCCGCAAAAGGAAAGGTTTCCACAAGGAACCTATAACAAGATGAAGTACAAAAAAATGATCCCGCAAAATCATGAAAAAGATAAATGATAATGCTTATGAGGTAGAATTTCCGAGGAATTTTTATATTTCTCCAAGTGTTTAATGTTTGAGACTTTTATTCTTTTCATGGGGATGGTGCATAAAGGGATGTTACTAACAAAGTAGTAGATTGGAGGTAAAGAGGCTCCGGTGAAGCGGAATGAAGAAGTGGATCAGATTCTCGACAAGAAAACAATGGACACATGACATGGGAAATACAAAAATATGTTCTACATTGGAAAGGACTAGAACAAGAGAACAAAAATGGGTCACAGAGTGGGAGATTAAGAATTTGGATGCAAATAAATTTAAGTAAGTTCAAGAAGACAACTTACATGAGTTGCATTTTTTCAAGCAGAGAGAATGATGCGCCAAAATTAGCAGGAACTTGAAAAGGTCATAACTTGTGCTTCGGTGTGTGTTTAAGTCCTTTTCTTAAACCACCCATTTCAACAAATCAAACATACCAAACAACTAGACCTTCCGGTTGAGCAAACTTCGACACATTTTTGGCCCGAATTCCACCATCTAAGGGCTGAAAATTAGGATTTAATTTGTAACTTGGGTTTTTCCTATTTTATGGCATTAGTAAATTGTAGTCTCTTAAATGCATAGAGAGTTAGAAAGTTGGTAATTCCTCTAATTTAGTCATGTACAAGATGCATGGAAATTTTTTTGCCTCGCATTTAATAAGCATGTGGACTTACTATGAATAGTAGGTTCTCGTAAACTACTAATAATAGTAAATTCTGCCACCTAGAGTAGATTTAGTCAAAGATAGTTATATTTTAGTGGGCAACTTGAGTTGGGAGTTGTTTTCTTATTTATCAAGCATTGTAATTCATGGTTTAATAACGAAGAAGGAGATCTATTTTCTTTTGGAGTTCATATTATTTGCATTATATTGAGTTTGTTTAGAATTTGGCTTTAGGTTTCAAATGGTAACGGGTTTTCAGAGCCACCAATCATAATTGGTCTATTTTGACCTATTCAAACCGTGATCGGAGGCCTATAAATTGTCTTTGCCAAAATATTAAGAAGAGTATTTTTCCCCAAACTAAAGGTTACAAACAATTGTCTAGTAAGATTACTAAAGGTTTGTGAGGGTGGATAGGTATTTTGTTGTTCAAGGGCCAAACGGTGAATTGATATGAAACCCAAGTTATCAATTTTAACAACTTACTAAAAGTGCAAAATGGGGTAACAAGGTTCCTAAACGAGCGATTAAGAGAGTACAAATAGTCGATTTGGATCAATCTAAAGTTTGATACAACTCCCCACATAACTAGGGACATAGATGAAAATTTCCATCCCTTTTTCACACCCATAAAGTTGTTTTTGAGTCTTCAAATATTACAATTTACCTAATTTTACAAAAGGATGATGACAAGGTTTAATGACAACCTCAAACTCAACTAGCCCACTCGAAGGGCTGCAACTTTCCATTTTGATTACTGAGTTTTCAAGCATATGAGAAAGTTGGTTTAAGTCTAAGGTTTACACAAAATTTTATTTGTAATGCGTAAGTCACAAGGTGACATATTATTGTTTTGTGATACACGTTTATTCAAAATAAATAAATGTTTAAACATATAATGGTTTAAATTTTTTTATTATATTTCAAATGAAAACCCAAGTTATTCAAAAATTATAAAAGTTACAAGTAAAGAAACCATGCCTCGGATTAAACAAGACGATGAAATGTCAGACGGGTTGATGCGGGGTTCGATAAAGAAAAAATGAGGGCATGTTCAACAAGCACCGACTCGAATCATCCAACTATAATTTTCCATGCACCTTTCCATATGCCAAGCCAATAATGCACACAAAATAAGACACAAACCACGACTCGATTAAATGCTCAATTGCACTTTGACCATATACCACACCAACTCCATAATTGCCACCCAATTCGTATTCCTCTAATTTCTCGATAACTTCTAGTATATTACCCCTATATTCCTTACCATTCAAAATATTTATCTACCATCTTATCATTTTCTCATACTTCATTAAATCCCTCATGGTTATTTCTAGTCATATATATGTTCATAATCATAAGCATATTTAAGGTCATGATGTAGATAATAGACTCACCACTGCTAAAAAATGTTATAGCTATTCCATAAATCAAGATTTCAACAGAAAATGAAATAGGAAAAGTCACTTTTAGAGCTATCCCCCCTCTCCTTTATAATGAATGATGGAAAAACGTAATCCAGTGAAGGTTAGGCTTGCCATTCATTAATATAAAATGGATCTCACCTTAAAAATGAAGACTTAGTGAGCTATATCTAGGCCTTTTGAAGTCAAAGTTTGCTCACCGAGCCATACCCGCGAGTAGGAGAAATTAGAAACAATAAAATCAAGGTCCTTGACCATTAACTCCAACAAGTGCAACCCATGAGCTCTATAAAATGGAAGTAAAAACTATGCAAGATCCTCTACAGGAAAAATTTCCATAATACCCCAAATGGCCACAAAGGAAATGGCGAGGCATGCCTAAAACAACAAGCTTAGCAAAAAACATGGTGGCTACACCATTTCAAAACTAGAACCAACCTCTCAGATAAGAAGACTGAAGGAAATAACAATGTATTTAGATGTTTTTGTTCATCCCCTTCAAATTTTCCTCCCTCGATTTCTATTCTATATGTGACTATAGGAGGAAGGGATTTGGATTTGTACCTACTAATAATTTTTTCCTGAAAGTTTCTAAGCCTTTTCAACAAACCATTTTGTGCATATCCCGCAAATCAAAGCTATCCAAAACCACACATTTTTTTTAGAGATACTTTTCTAACAAAGTTGAACTTCCCAGTCTACACTTCCTCATTTTGCAAACATTACACCCAGATGATCTCTCGACTACAACATCTGAAAAAAATCCTCCATCTTTTTTTATTTTCTAGACACCCAAAACCTTCTCCAAGGCTTGCATTTTTGCATAGGCTGGGAGGATCTTTGAAAAGGTAAACCGATCAATTGGAGACCTGTTAATTACATAGGTGGAATAGTGAGATTGTCACGTGAGGAAACCATGTCTTCTATGGACTTCTGAATTAATATTACATGAGAATTTATCCCTTCTTTCATTTGGTTAGACATTGTGATAGCATCAATGTCAATGCCATCCACTACCAAACTCTAGCCACACTGCCCTACCTGACACAAATTTTACCTACCTACACACCAGCCCATGTTCCTTCACATGGGATCCATGATTTCTTCTAACCAATCCCACTTAAACCTCCACTTTCCCATGCCATACCTGGCATTTTAACTTATCATTATTATTCTTTAAATTTTTTTTCTGTTGGTTGTTGTTTACTGACATTACATTTCCCTTCCTTATAAGAGCATCATCCTCAATGTGACACAAGTCAAGGGTAGAAGAGGTACTCCTGAGCAAGGAGGATACAATCAAATTCGTACGTCACCAATAAAAGATACTTGTTGCTAAAGCAAGACCACAAAGAAGAAGGAAGGTTAGAAAATTCTTAAACTTTTATGTTTTGTGAAGATTGGTAGTTCTCTTTTACATTGTTACTTAGTTAGTCTTCCTTTAACAATATTTATAACACTCAAACTCTTAATATTTCATTTTTTTAATATTTTGGTTCATTTATCTTTAAGGGTGCCTAAATGTAATATGACATGACAATACTACATTAGGGCCAAACACAACAATAATGGTTCACAAGACATCATGATATGTACCTTAATGACTATGTTACATCACAATAACTCAACCGAACCATGAAAATAGCATACCTAGCCCACACAACATAATACTTGTCACACATAATCCTGACACAAAGGTAATCATAACATAAGTAGACTACAAAAACATGGAATTCCCAACATGTACACATACAGGGGTTTCACGCAACTCAAAACCATAATTGTAGCTATATAGGTTCAAGATGGAAACAAAATCACAAAACATAAACCAGACTCACAAGAGTACACATAATCATAACACCAACTCCATACACCTCCCAAAACATCTCAAAATAACTCCATATACCTCCCAAAGCATCACAAAGCAACTCCATATACCTCCCAAAGCATCACAAAACAACTCCAGATACCTCCAAAATCATCACAAAAAAACTCCCTATACCTCCCAAAGCATCACAAAATAACTCCCTATACCTCCCAAAGCATCACAAAATAACTCCCTACACCTCCCAAAGCATCACAATACAACTACATATGCCTCCCAAAGCATCACAAAAATAAGAACCTCCAAGTGTACTAATCACACACACACACAAGTCTCTTATGCCTCCCTCAAGTCTCTTATGCCTTCCTTGGGTCTTTTATGCCTCCCTCAAGTCTCTTATGTCTCCTTCAAAGAGGTCAGTCTCCTTATGGCCCTAGGCACATAGAGTCTAGACACCCCTAACCCAAGTGACATAATAAATCATGGTTCAAAAACCTCCTAGTTATTTGTCACTCCTTGGGTTGTACCCCTATACAATGAAGTGGGTCCATAGGTTTAACCACTCCCTAGTAAATCTCATGACGCTATTCCAACACATTATAACATTAGAACTATCATAAAATCCATTTCAAATGCCAACTGGAAAAAATCCCAAACCTTGGGCTAGGGTATAAAAAAAATTTAAACTTGATATGAAAACTTAAAACTAACCAAAAGAAATGACCAAATATCCATAGTGTAAAAATCCACATGTTAGTGCAACAAACAAATAGAATGCCCAAAATATAAGAACACATCAATCTAGAAAACTACTGGTTTTGACAAGAAAAGAGATAATGATCAATTTATGAATAAAATACATATAGATAAATAACACATTACAATCACTATGTGGCCTCATACGGCCACCAAAGGGTTACTCATCGAGTTCAGCAAGACTCGACATCAAGCCTCATCTCGTAAAATAACATATAAAATAATACAACTGTCATAATCTCTACCTGAATCATCCCTCCATACTCCCACAAGGCTCAACATAGTAAAAATCACATAGGATTGTTCGATGGACAACCCAATAGGAGAGAGCAGGGGACACTAGTTTGCATATGTTGAGCCTAAGGTGGTGCACATCCATAATATACTAAATAAGCTCAAAGTTTACTAAACGAGATAGAAGTGGGTTTTCGGTCTATATAAAACTCCACTTCCTCACCGGTACTTGACTCAAGATTATTAAAACCTGATCCACACCTCCTCTATCCACACATACACTCTTGACGGTTGCTTCCCTTAGGATTTTCTATTGTAAATTTCACAACATAACACATTACTACATCACTAACACATTGGTGATTCACACACATTAACCATAGCATCTTACGCATGGTATTTATATAGGGTATAACATAATCATTACTTTACAAAGTTACAATACATCACGTTTCGCATAATGTAGTCAAGGTGCAAGCATTACACAATAGGGGTCATACAATCACCATACGTCCCTAATTCATGACATGAACTATCACATATTGCACGAATTATACATATGATGAACACGGTGAATAACATTACAACGTGTAGTCATTTGTAATACAACATGGTGACATACCTTATTCATCACATCATGGTGGCGACATAACAATTTTATCCAATTCACTATACAAAAAAATTCATATATCACATCAACACACCTACATATCACAAAATAACAAGACACTCCAACACTCCACAATCCACAATAACATTCTTTTCACACATAAAAACGAGGCACATCACACGTGAACTCCTCATTGAATCCATGAAAAGGAGATTGAATACTCTCATTACAAGAAAATAAATACGATAACAAATATCGAATAAGTAACATGCATAACATGTGTGTTCATAATATCACAATTACAACATTGGTCACATAACAACATATATCATATTACTCTTCCCATCTCCACACCACCATGCAGACTCATCACAACTCCAATTCATCCCAAAGGTTCAAGATCGTGAACCTCCACTTTGATACCAAATGTAATACCCACAATTTACACACAATACAACACACACAAAAATACGATAATAATTTTATTTTTGATTCACATTATAGTTCACATGACACTATAGGGGATCACTTATGACAATGCACAACACATGATCATTTTACACGAACACTAATCCACGTAGGAAACATGAAAACACGTGACACACATCAAGGCCATTTTTTTATTTTAATGACAAAATGGAACATAACGATTCACCTAAATTATGAATCTCTCATAGGAACCATCCATGAAAACAATTTCCGGTTTACATATTTATTAGATTCATATTTCGCTCTTGATTTTATTTTCTTGAAAATCGGGTATCAAATGTTTTCTAACTAGGATGCATTATATTTACCTTATTTAACATTTCACTTGTAGTTATCCCACCTAATTTTGTTTGTTTCCCCATCACACAAGAATGATATATCCTAGTTGTTGGTATAAAGATATGTACATACATGATCCTTTTAGTGTTTGTTCCAAGGATTCATTTTCTAAGTTGCATGTTTGATTGGATTTTTAATTTATCTTAGTTGCAACAAGGGAGGTTATCATGAAGCAGAGTGAGTTTATTGAATTAAGAGTAGATAGATTATGCATTCCTTTCATATTAGTATTTAAGTTCTAAGGCCAATCTATTTTATTTTACGTTAAAACAATGAACCATGTATCTACTCTACTTCACTTAATTGTTTAGTCATCAAGGTACTAACAGGTATGATTTCACACTCCATCAGGGTTGGATTCTTGAAAAATTAAGCATTAGATGTGTGTTATAAGGAGATATTTAACTATAAGTTTTACACACCTTACTAAGGTCACAACTAGAGTTATTATACACCCTTATCTCCAAAATCCTCTTGTAAATCTATGTACATTTGATACTTTAAGGCAAGATGACACACTAGATGAGAGGGTTTAAAAGGGGATTCACACTTAGTATTCTCATGTGTAGGTATTTAAAACATAGGACCCATTTGAATCATTTACATTCATCTTAAAATGGTTTCACTTAATTTGATTTAATTACCTTTTTAAAATTTGTTGTGTAACCCATTTATTAATAGGGACATTGGTATGCTCATGAGACTACTAGTCTTTGTCCTAGGGGTTCGTGTCAAGAACATGTTTACATGGTTTCACATCATACATTCATTATAACATAGAAAAAGTGGGAGAACAAGATGGGATAGTCCATTGTTTAAAATGGTTAAGCTTCACATTAGAGTTTACACAACGTGGATCCTTTTACTCAAAGACAAGATTGTTTAAACATGTTCGAGAAAGATCTAACTTTCACTCTTTTTCAAACCACATCATCTTACAATTATATTTTCACCAACTAATCATAAATTTTAAATGTTGATCAATTTTGAAATTAACTCTTAGTATTGTACCCTAAAACCCAAAAAAGGTGATTGAGATTGGAATCTCGTTCATTTATGATCCCAACTCTTAAGGGTGACATTCAATGGTGGTTGGCGATATTTTCCACACAACACTCTTCACTATACACGTGTGTCAGCCCAAGAGGGTTCTATACTATGTTTGATGTTGGTTTCCTATGGAGCACTACCTTAGGGGAAACACATTCTCCTTACTACACACAAGATTACCAAACCTATGAGGGGAAACACATACTCTAGATAATGTTTGACCACATCATTCTATTCATCGGGTTCATGACGATGCCACCAAGCATATAGGTTCTGATGACAAAACTCAAACTAGGGATCTCATTTACTTAAGCTAGGAGGTGTCATCAAGTGCAAAGTTCATTCGAAGGTCTCAATTTTCTATGCTAAAGGATTAACACATGAAGGTTAGTTATGCATAAATTTTGTACTAGGTTTGATTGTTTTGTTTAGATTTCTTTATTGCATTTTCAAGGTAGGAAAGCATGACACCCCAATTAATTAATCATCTATTGCACACTGGAAATACACTACAAGATATTAAATTCAAATTCATTAACACACAGTATATATATATATATATATATATATATATATATATATCCAACCTTTTACCATATGTAAATTTGAATCAAAATGGAACCTATGATTAAATGCACATTTCCCAAGGCATCCCTAAAACTAGCATCTCATACATATTACCAAGTTTAAAATATAAAATTTTCTGTAACATGGAAATACATTATACATATATACATTTTCCAATAACATATATAAATTACAATAATAAACAATGAATTACACCACGCCTTTTCACCATCTTACTTCCATCCTGCAAAACCATGTGAGCATGAAATCAACGATAAATCACTGGCATGACATCCACCTAGATCTAGCATAATTAACGTTTTTAGTTTCCCATTTACATAATAATAATAATAATTTGCATTCAAAAGGAGAGGGTTAGAGACACAAATTTATTTCATTTCATTTCATTTCACTACATTTCTTAAGCAAGGAGAGAAAGAGGCGGGAAGGAGAGAGAAACACTATTTTCCCAAAAGTTAAATTTCACACAACAAGTCACATGATAGAATTTCAAACAGTTATTTACGAGTGTCAAGAATTTTCCACGATGGTTTGGTAAATCGACGGGGGTCCTACAACTTTTTTTTTTACCCGCTAGTTGAAAAAAATGTTGGCTTTAGGCTCGGAGGCTACAAAATCACTTTTAAACGTTGTCTTCCGATGATCAAACACACCATGGGAAAAATTTCTACATGTCATCCTATATACCAATAATTCAAAGAAACTGATAGAATTTAGAATTAGTGAATGGTTTACGATTGGAAGCTAGTTTTTCAAGGCCATTGGTCATAATTGGCCTAGTTGTAAATGAACAAAATTTAGCTCAAGGGCTCAGAAAACCACATCCAAAACTACCGTTGGATGGACAAATGCACAACGAGAAATTTCCTACAAGTTCCCCTGTATATAGATAATTCCTCAAAGTCGATGGGAGTGAGAACTAGCAAACAGGTTTCAATGTTGTGTTTAGATGAGAAAACACTTTTAAATGTTGTGTTCATATGAGAAAACACACCACAGAAAAATTTGTGTCATTTTATATACACAAAATTCACAGAACTCGATGGAATTTAGAATTCGCGATGGTTTACGATTGGTAGCTAGGTTTTCAAGGCCATCCGTCGTAATTGGCCTAGTTGCAAAAAAACAAAAGTTAGCTCAAGGGATCAGAAATCCATGTCCAAAACTAACATTCGATGAATGA
This sequence comes from Taxus wallichiana var. yunnanensis, assembly GCA_018340775.1. Lineage (NCBI taxonomy): Eukaryota > Viridiplantae > Streptophyta > Pinopsida > Cupressales > Taxaceae > Taxus > Taxus wallichiana. The sequence continues at coordinate 311,548,669 of CM031239.1, forward strand.
ACGTGCAACGAGATATTTATTACAAGTTCCCATATATATGGAAAATTCCTCATACTTGACAGGAGTGAGAACTGGTAAACACGTTTCAAATGGCGATGGGTTTTCAGGAGCCACTAGTCATAATTGGTCCAATTTGACCTAGTCAAATTTCGACCGGAGGCCTACATAATGCCTTTGTAAAACTATCAAGCAGAGTCTTTTCCCTAAACTAAAGGTTACAAATAGTTGTCTATTAAGATTGCTAGAGGTTTACGAAGGTAGATAGGCATTTTTTTGTTTAAGGGCCAAACAATGAGCCGATACGAAACCCAACTTATCAATTCTAATAACTTACTCAAAGTGCAAAATGGGTAACAAGGCTCCTAGAGGAGCGATGAAGAGAGTACAAATGGTCGATTTGGGTCAATCTAAAGCTTGATACAACTCCCCACATATCAAGGGACATAGATGAAACTTGTCATCCCTATTTCCAAGCCCAAAAGGTTGTTTTCTGAGTCTTCAAATATCACAATTTACCTAATTTTACGAAAGGACGATGACAAGGTTTAACGACAACCTCAAACTCAACTATCCCACTCGAGGGGCTGCAACTTTCCATTTCGATTACTGAGTTTCCAAGCATCTGAGAAAGTGGGTTTAAGTCTAAGGTTTACACCAAGGTTTATTTGTAATGTGTAAGTCACAAGGTGACATATTATTGTTTTGTGATACACGTCTATTCAAAATAAACAAATGTTTAAACATCTAATGATTTAAATTTTTTATTATATTTCAAATGAAAAACCAAGTTATACAAAAATTATAAAAGATACAGGTAAGGAAACCATGCCTAGATTAAACGAGATGATGAAATGTAGCACAATTTGATGTAGGGTTGACAAAGAAAAAGGAGGACACGTTCACCAAATGCCGACTCAAATCATCCAACCATAATGTTCCATGCACCTTTCCATATGCCAAGTCAATAATGCCCACAAAATAAGACACACACCACAACCATATTAAATTCTCAATTGCCCTTTGACCATATACCACACCAGACTCCCTAATCACCACCCAAATTATATTCCTCCAATTTCTTGACAACTTCTATTATATTACCCCTATATTCCTTACCATTCAAAATATTTGTCTACCATCTTATCATTTCCTCATACTTCATTAAATCCCTCACAGTTATTTCTATTCATAGATATGTTCATACTCATAAGGGTATCTAAAATCATAAGATAGATGATAGGAATGCCACTGCTAAAAATGTTATAGTTATTCCATAAATCAGTACTCCAACAGAACATGAAATAGGAGAAGTCACTTTTAGAGCTATCCTCCTCACTCCTTTACAATGAATGATGGAAAATAGAATCCAGTGAAGGTTAGGCTTGCAAATCATTAATATAATATGGATATTACCTTCAAAATGAATACTTAGTGAGCTAGATTTGGGCCTTTTGAAGTCAAGGCTTTCTCATCGAGCCATACCCGTGAGCAGGAGAAACTAGAAATGAGAAAAGCAAGGTCCTTGGGCATTAGCTCCAACTAGTGCAACCCATGAGCTCTATAAAATGGCAGTAAAAACTGTGCAAGATCCTCTACAGGCCAAATTTCCATAATACCCCAAATGGCCACAAAGGAAATGGCGAGGCATGCCCAAAACAACAAGCTTAGCAACAAACATGGTGGCTACACCATTTCAAAACTAGAACCAACCTCTTAGACAAGAAGACTGAAGAAAATAGCAGTGTATTTAGACATTTTTGTTCATCCCCTTCAAAGTTTCCTCCCTCGACTTTTATTCTATATGTGACTATAAGAGGAAGGGCTTTGGATTTGGCCTGAAAGTTTCTAATCCTTTCAACAAACCATTTTGTGCATATCCTACGGTCAAAGCTATCCACAAACCACACATTTTTTAAACATAGTTGAACTGCCTAGTGTATGTTTCCTCATTTTGCAAACATGATAGCTAGAGGATCTGCGACTACAACATCTGACAAAAATCCTCCATATTTTTTTATTTTTTGGATGCCCAAACCCTACTCCAGAGCTTGCATTTTTGCACAGGATGGGAGGATGTTGGCAAAGGTAAATTGATCCGGTTGGAGACCTGTTAATTGCATAGGCGGAATAGTGAGATTGTCACGTGAGGAAACCATGTCTTATGTGGACTGCAGAAATCGTATTCCATGAGAAGTTGTCCCTTATTTCATTTGGTCAGACATTTTGATAACATCAATGTTAATGCCATCCACCACCAATCTCTAGCCACACTGCCCTACCTGAAACCAATTTGACCTGCCTACACACTAGCCCACATGCCTTCACATGGGATCCATGATTTCCTCCAACCACTCCCACCTACTCCTTCACTTGCCCACGCCATACTATCATTTTAACTTATCATTATTATTTTTTAATTATTTTACTTTTCTATTGGTTGTTTCGCTGGACACTACACATAGCTCTGGTAAAGAAAATAAAAATCTAAATTCACTCTTACATCTTACAATTATTCTAATACAAAGTTGTTTTTTTATTTAGAAAAAACATGTTCGAATATATCCTTTTTTAACATCCACAAAATAATTTTAAAATGTTTCAAAATATGATATTTGAAGAGAAATAATTAATTTTGTCAACAAAAGCAAAAGCGTTTTCTTATTGAAAACATAAAAAATAAAAATTAACAAAAAGTAAAAAATTATTACAATTTAAGAATTCAAAATTAAAATTAATTAATATTAGATATTAATTAAAATTTAATAATTAATAAAAAAATAAAACATTAATAAAAATTGGTAAAAATTAGAATTTCATATAAATTAATAAATAGTAAAAAAAAATTAATTAAAAAAATTAAGAAAAAAATATTGTAATTTTAAATATAAAAATTAGAAATAAATAAAAATTAAAACATTAGTAAAAATTGATAACAATTAATAAAAAATTAGAATTTCATATAAAGTAGTAAAAAAATTAATAATTAATAAAAAGAAAAAAATTAAGAAAAAATTGTTACAATATAAAAATTACAAATAGTTAAATCTAGAAATCAATCAAAATATTAAAAATTAATTAAAAAATAAAACATTAATAAAAATCGATAGAAATGAATAAAAATTGGACTTTCATATAAATTAATTAATAAATTAAAAAATAATATAAATTTAAAAAGTAATAAAAAAGTAAAACATTATTACAATTTCAAAATAAAAATTAAAAATTAATTTTAAAAATTAATTAAAAAAACATTAATAGAAATTGATAAAAATTAGAATTTCATATAAATTAATGCAATTGTTATAAACCCATACTGCAAATATAAGGTAGGATCACCTTTCGTAATTTCAATGTCGATGGCATCTTGTTTATATAGAAAACAAACCTAGTATCATGCTATCACTTTGTCCCTGAGGATGTATATCAAATTCAATCTCATATGGTTGATTACAAGCCAAATCCATTTCCTTTTTAGTCTGGGGTTACTCTTACTTCCACATGTACCAATCCACTTTGTGATCCTATATTGTATAGGTAGTTGGTTGGAAGTCTCATGTACTTGACCCATACTCGCTCTGATATTTCATTTGCAGTAGGGTTTGTATCTCGGTTTGCACGTCCTCCTCATAGTAGTCACTAACAAGATGCTAAAACGATTTTGCACTATTTGCAAGGCACTTCCCACTTTGGCCTACACTACACTAGGGATTATACTATGTTGGTTGGATATATAGATTTAGATCGAAAGTTCTATTAAGGACGGGTGTTCCACTTCTGGATATATTTATTGTCTTTGTTCTTCTCCGCTTATTTGGGTGTGCAAAAAGCAACATGTTATTGCACTTTCATCTTCAAAGGCAGTAGTAGGGTGGCAGCAAAGCATACAACAAGTCACAGATATTTTAGCTTCGATAGCTTATTGATAGAGTTTAGATTCCCACAAGATTCATCGATCAGACTTTCGTGTGACAACAAAAGTGCAATTCACATTTCTCGCATCCCCTCTCGACCTTGATTTGATGGTATCTTGATGATATCTTTTGCATTTTTGAAAATTCTCAAACTTTTGGTATAGGTTGTATGTTTTCCATAAAAACTACAAAGAATGAAAACCCTTTAAAGTTGCCTTTAGAGGACCAAACCCTTCTCTAGTATTGGAAGGAGAATCAAAACTCTTCTTCCTTTATGTGAGGAGGTTCTATTTAGGAGATTTCATTGATTTTCAAAGCTATATTTCTTATTTCCAACAGCTTGTCAAGGGAAAAGTTGCAGATTTATATTGTTTCCAACTAGGGTTTGAAGACACAAGTGATGGGGCATATTTCTAGCTTTAGTTTCAACCAGATATAGGGTTATGTACACCCTTATGAGTGGAGTTTGACACATTCTAGGGCGCGATTGTCCCGGATCTCATCACAAACATCTTTCTCATATTTTTAAAGGCAAAAATCAGTTGAGTTATATAATTTTTGGGGAAAGGAAACTATGTTTTCAGTCTTGTTTGAGAGTTGTTCATCTGTTAATAATAAATTTCTACCCTTCATTTGATCTAATCTGGTATTTTTCTGATGTTCTCAACTAATTAAAAAATTCCGATTTGCTTGGTGAAAGATTTCATTGATTTTACTTTAGTTTTGAATGAACCCTCTCTAGCATTAGAAGGAGAATGAAAACTCTTCTTCCCTTATGTGAGGAGGTTTTATTCAGAGCTATTTTATTGATTTTCAAAGCTATATTTCCATTTCCAACAATTGTTCAAGGGAAAAGTTGCAGATTTATATTGTTTTCAACTAGGGTTTGAAGACACAAGTGTTGGGACATATTTCCACCTTCGATTCAGCTAGATATAGGGTTTGAAGACACCCTTATGAGTGGAGTTTGACACATTCTAGGTCATGATTGTCCGGATCTTATCACCAACATCTTTGTCATATGTTTTTAGAGGCCAAAATGGTTGAGTTACATAACTTTTGGGGTGAGGAAACTCTTGTTATTTCACCATGTTGTGAAGAGTTCTTCATATGTTAATAATAAATTTCAACCCTTCATTTGATCCAATCTGGTATGTTTTGATGTTCTCAACTAAGAAAAAAATTGATTCGCTACCCTAACGGGTGGTGAAAGATTTCATTGATTTTACTGGAATTTTTGAATGATTTCCATCCTCTACGAGACGAAGTCGCATTTTTCGAGTAAAATTCATATTTCGCATTATAAATTTTGGTATATCTTAACAACTATATATTTTAAAATATGGGATATTTTGACTCTTCCATTTAAGGGAAAAAATTTGTCCATTTGGGACATTAAAAAGATTGAAATTTCCTCTAACAAGAATCATCAATGCATTCCTTGGTTCCCATGACTGTGATGCTTCAAAATCTTTCAAAAAGAGGGCTCATTAAGACTCAAAATCTTTTATGAAAAAAGAATGGGGCCATTGCTTCGTAGAGTTAAAGAAAATATGCATATTTTTCCCTATTAGAGCCACGATCTAATATGATTCATGTTATATCTTGAGCCTGGCTCAATTAGAGGTTTTTTTCTCTTGTTATTTCACCAAAAAAAGGAAAAAATCCAAAATGAACATTTTCATAAAATCCTCATTGAGCTCTTCCACATTCTCTTCCTGATCTGCCATATTTTGACCCTTTTTGAGGTGTATTCCTCCGAAAAAAAAGGGAATCTACCTTCATTCACTACCCTAACAAGTCGTCTAGGAAATGTGCACTAATTTGGGGGCAAATATCCACTTTTCTGAATGATAAATCCTAAAAATAGTCTGTGGACTAAAATTCTGATTTTTATGACAGAAAGTGAACAAAATCTGAAAACACCCAAACCCCAACGCCTAGGGAAAAATTGAGATCTATCACTTCCAACTACTCAAATTTGATGAAATTAATACCCAAGATGGCTAAAAATATATATAAAAAGAATATCCAATCAGATTTCTGAAATTCTGATAATTGAATTTTTAATGATGAAAATATAGTTGAAACTTACAAAATTAATAACTCTAGAAATACTTGGAATCTGATTACAAATGATAGCTCAAAAGATAGATAAATCCAATATCTATCCAATGCATATTCAAGCACAATTTTCCAATGGGTGGAAGGCACCCAAAATTGCTCCTCAAATCTAGAATTGAGTAGACAAAACCCTAGAAAATAGTTATTCCAAATTTGAACTAAAAATTTGAATGTAGAAGGCTGGAAATATGAAATATCCCCAAATACGGACAACAAGCTAGGGATATGGATTTGAAACCCTCACCGAAGAATGCTCTACCAACTAGGAATGGATCTCTCACCACCGAAGCTAGGGATCCTACAAAATTTGACCTCCACAAGCAAGAGAACTCCCAGAACATGCAACTCTAGGGTTTGCACAAGCAAAATCTGAAAATAGAAGTAGATGATTCCCCTCAAACAACCTCAAGGGGAAATATATAATCATCTTCCAAAAAGATGTTATAATCTCCACCGTAGATCTGATCCAAATTAGGGCAAATCCAACACTCACCATAAAAGAAGCCTTTATTAACTCCAAAAAGGCCAAAGAAGCCCTAGTGCCCCCTTTTGGAAATTTCCATGTGCAAAAATTATAACTTAAGTGACTTTATTGTGCACATGTTAAAAAAATGACTTAAGTTATCCCAACGATGAAATATAACATAAAGTACCACATATTCACCCATCACCTAAGTCAATGACGAAATATAACATAAGGTGAAGATGGTGACGAAAACCCATACCCAATAGCCTCCAACGTCTCTAGCCTCTTGGGTATGACCAAGGCTAAGACTGAGTTAAGCCTCCTAAGCCTCCTACGTAGGAATGGGGACATTAGATTATTCTCTCCACTCCTCTCGCCTCTGGGGCATCTGCTTGCTTTCCATCCTATCTATAGGGTTTATCCCCAACCTCTTTAATTTGTGGCCCTTATGCTCTTTCTCACCTTTGTTGGTGCTTCCTGACTCATGATTATAGGGCACACCTAACTCATTGTGGTCTTTAGTGGCGGAATGGATACTACTGACCTTGTTGTCTTTCTTATCTCTCTAAAGTGTTGTCGTCGATATCTGGGATGGGTGCAAGCATACATGAGTTAGGCACCCAAAATGCAATAAGCATGCCCTAAGTATCTAACATCAAACACATCGCATGACAAAAAGGAAACAATAAGCATGCCCCAAGTATCTAACATCAAACACATTTATAGTTTTAGATTCTTTCACACTAATCTTGGAAAACTAGTAAGAACATATTCCTCTTATGATCTCAAGAGTTTTCATTCTTAGCCTTAGTAGTCTATTTTACATATTTGTACTTTCTTTATTTTGCATATTGAATAGAAGTTGCATTTTTGCATCCAAGTCTTCCACATTTGAGTTTGTGAGTAAACTCATATTAGTCTACCTATCCATTTTACAATACACTACTTAACTCTAAGTTGTCTATTGCACAACAGTACTAGGTAATAGACACCTCCGTGCAAATCATTGGTATTGGAGCATAAATCTTTCTTAAGCTTGTAGATGCAAACACAATGAAATAAGGAAGAGTATTTGTGTCTATTTTAGTCTATGTGCAAAAGAGCACCACAAAAAGGCCAAGATGAATGAAGCCTTCAAGCAACCTAAGGCAGCCCTAAACATCTAAAAGCCCATTAAGGATGCAAGGAAGGACAATCCATTGAACTCTTTGGCTGATTTTGCATGAGTTTATATTTCAACTCAACTTGTCATCCATGCCCTTTTTCTCGTAGGCCACTTACTAGTGGTTTCAGCATTAGACCCCTTTTAAGGTCCAAGTGGATCTTGGCATCCCATTGTTTAAAAGCAAGATTGATTTCTGCAACATTGGATAAGTGGATGACAAGTGTTTGAATGATCACTAGCTTGAGGCCTACTTTTTTTCAACCGTTTCGATGATGGAAGAGTAGATCACCTTTGCAATGCTAAGATGCCCATTTCGGTGTCCCATGGGTGGGAAACAGATTAGTGCATAACACATGAAATCACACGAAGCCATTCAAATATGGGATGACTTTGTAAGCACTTTTAGAAGAAATTATGCCCATTTAATGTCATGTCCCTTTTTGGAGACTAGCGGATTGAAGACCTTATCCCATTTCTTCCTCATGGGACTAAGGATTGGAGCAAGAGGAACATTTTTAAAGATATTTGATGCCAGTTTAGAGAGTGTTTTATTTTTATCATGTATCCCTATTGGGAAGCCAAACGCTCTAGTAGATGTACTTAATAAATTAATTAGTTAGCTAATTTGGAAAGCATGTAGGCTCAAGTTGTAATAGATTATTAAAGTACTTTATGAGGTCGGTCATTATTGTATTGTTAGCACCCCTTATGATATAAAAGGAGGTTGCTTGGCCATTGATCATATGTGAATTCTATTATTTCTTTTGGAAGGATTGCTTGTGAAGCATCTCTCTTCCTCTCCTAAGGATGAAAACCCTTGGAGAGTCTTGTGTGAGGACGAAACCTTTCGCCAAGTCTAGGGAAGACTTCAACATGGGAGTCTCCACCCCCTTGAGGGATCTTTTGTTGTTATCTTTATTTCCAATCCTAGGAAAATTTCCCTAAGGTGATATTTGGTTATCAATTGAAGATATTAGTTTAGCAAATGAATTTTTGCCCATTTTAAGGTGGAGTGATCTACTCGGGGCATGTTTTGGCATGTTTATTGACCTTTATAAAGTGGAGTGACCCACTCTGGGAAGAAATTTGGTACTTTCTTGCAATAATTTTGTGGTTTTAAGATTCGAATAACATTCTCCATATTTTTAAGAGCCAAGTTATGAAGTTTCATGAATTTTGGAGGTGATTTGCTATTTTTCCAAGCTTGTTGAAGTTTATTTCAAATTTGGAAATATTGATTATTTCTGCAAGTCTGAGGGTTTCATCTAAAAATCAGTTCTCTTATTTCCAACTTACAAATTCATAATTTCTTGCATGATATGATTGTTGGTAATTATTTATAATAATTTTTGAGACTATCTAATAGTTGTTTTTGAGGTGTTTAAGGGTGCAAAAACAAGGTTGAACCTCAAAAGAGGTCACTGCCCTAGGAGAGAGTTTTCTGGCAGCTTATGCGGGTTTCACACATTCAATTTCAGTCATTAACAACCTGCTCTTAAATCTGAAAATTGTATTTTGTGCTCAGCTTTGCATAGTTTTTTAAGAATACCCAAGAAAGGACATTATAGTGGTATCAGAGCTTTGGTGTTCTTAGCCTAAGGGTTTCTTGTGAGGTGAAGAGAAGATGGATAGAATGATGAAAACACAAGAAAGACTAGTGGACACCTCAAACTCTCTTTGTCACCATGCAAAACCTACAGAGGGGAAGGACATTCAAGGAAGAACCTAGGGTTTCGAAGGTTAATAATTTTTCAATGAGCTTTGAAGAGTATCAAGCCCTTAGGAAGTTATTCATGTGATGCCCTATCATTTTCCCAGTTTGTAGGATGGATAGAAAAAGATAAAGTGGGCATTGGAACTTGGTCCAATCCCATGAGTCATGCACAAGGGTCATGGGAAGGATATCCCAACCCTAGAGGAGAAGAGCCCCTTCATGTTGGCAAAGCAAGAAGAGGCTATGGAGCTTGATGAAGAGGAAACCATGGTGAAATTCAAAGGGGCAAATAGTGATGAGGATGGCCATCCTTCTAAGCCAAAGAAGGAAGAAAATCATATTCACAAGGTGTTGAAGGGAAGTTGAAGGTTGAAGCTCAATTGCCAAAGGACAAGGAGGATGATATTCATGATTCCAGCAAGACTCACGAGGTGGTTCCTTACATGTCTCAACAAAGTGCTTCAACAAATTCTCATAAAGACAACCAAAGGTATGAAGATAATTCAGATTTGTTGCTTTCTATCATGCCATTTCAGATTTATGGTCATGGGCAATTTGTTAAAAAGGATGACCTTGTGGTGAGTTTGATGCTCCATAATAAGTCACATCAAATGGGTGATCGTCATGGTGTACTAAAAAGGAGAAAAATCAGAATTACAAGGGGTTAATGGGGCAAAAATGTCGGGTGACCTTGTTAAGAGGCATGCCCATGAAATAAGGGTCTCTCTAGATGCCCATGATAATTTTCAGCTGGCTGGACTGTTCCAAACAGCAGTCACCAAGGAGCAAATCGATGGGGTATCAACAAAGAACAATCCCAATTTTGTCATCATCCGAAGAAAGGTAAAAATCCTTTGATGTTCTATGATAGTTTATTGAATTCTAATGGTCACACAGGCAATCACATAATGAAGTCAAATCAGATTTACTAAGGACCTATGAGGATGACATTATGCATGAAAGAAGGGCACCATTAGAGTATTTTTTGAGTGTTGTTCCTAACTCAAAAATTTTGAGTCATAAGAGTGTCGTAGGCGGCCCATGGTATAAGAATATCTCAATTTTGTTGCTTGTTGATATGTCATTGCTGGTATGTTTGCCCTCACACACAACTGGTTGGGGAAGGTGATCAGATTTCATGCTTGTTATGTCCTCCTATGTCACGCATTGATTGGACATCATTATGCACCTCATACTCCACGGAATAATGAGGTAAGAAGTACTTCTTGTTGTATGGATTCTTGGGCTCAATTTCAAAATTGTTTCCGCATGTGGAATATAGGTGCAGTGTTGGGAGAATATCTATGTTTGAGGCATCAAGGGCATGATGGTAAGTCTGATTTTCCATTCCATGATTCCATGAATATGGAAGAGCTAGAGAGAATATGGTGGAAGGGAAGCACCCTTACTCTAATGTGTGGCACACATACTTATCATCCATTCGGGTGAAGGGTCTTCTTCATAACTAAGGGTCACTATGCTTGTAGAGAGTGGCACCATCATACCTTGCACAAGGAAAATAGTACAATTGTCAATTCTCTTGGGGATCATGAGGTATGTGATGAATTTTTTGTGATTGAACTAGCTAATGATGAAATTGTTCTTGGGGTTCAATGGTTGCAAACATTGGTGGAGTTCACCCTCAACTATCATGATAAAGAACTGAAATTCTGTGACAAAGTGGAAGAAATCAGAATTCATGGCATGAGGAAAGAAGTGAATGCTGAAGCAAATCTTTGGAAATCACATTGTGGGCTGCTCTCTTGCATAACAGCTGACTGGAAAACTATTATCATGGCTGAATATGTCAAAAATCAGTTTGCTAATGACATCATGGAAGGAGTTTGCAAGAAGGAACAACATAGGACAGTTGTTTTGGGGCAGCAAATAAGGCACTTGCAATTAGAAAATTCTCCACAACAAAGGTTGCTCACACTTGGTAAGAATATTTATTACTATAAAGTGAATTCGAAGAGCATATTGGGGTGAAAAACACCACTTTCAGCCATAAATATAGAGCTGGTTTGAGTCAAGTCCAAGTTGACTATGGCATGGAGTTTCAAATGACCTTATGAAAAACAAGGTAAAAGCTTCTACTGATTTTTACGATTCTTGCATTTTGTTTATAAGGAAACTTATACGGAGGCATATGAAGTTTATTGTACCTTCTAGCACCATAGTGAAGGATGAGTTGCTACAAAAAGCCACATCTCTAAAGTACAACAATTAGGGGAGTTGTCTTGGGTTGACAAAATGGAAAATATTTGTATCCCATGGATGCAATTGTATGGACAGCTGCCCAAGGTATTGAAAAGAATTACCATGTCATTAAGGTACTTTCAGCTATTGATTCAAAAAAAGTTTTTTGGGCTAAGTTAGCTGATCAAAATTGTCTTAATCTTTTACCATTTGTCATGACATGCTCAATGGTGTTCTAAGCAACCAGTTCAAAGATGAGGTATGCACAACCATTGCAAGATTATTTCCAGTCATTACCAATCAATTTCTAAGCAAGAAAACACCTTTTAACAACCACGACATGGGTGAAAACATTTGCATTAGAGTGGGGTATGAAGAGCTTCATCATAGAAGGTCACTAGGTACAAAGGAATTGTTGTTTGGGAAGGAATTCCGAGCATTTCATGACTGTTATAGTCACTATAAAGCCAATTTACAATAATTTTGGTGTGGTCTTTCCTCCTAAAGGGACAACCTGTAATAATAATCACCAAATGCAGTAGAAAGGGAAAATTAGAACCCTTCAAAATACTCAATAACAAGTAATGTGGGATGACAAACACCTTGACCCAAGGGTCAATTTAAAGGTTTTTGCAGATGGTGGACATGCTGCTTTGTGCATTTCCAACTTGTTCTTTTCACTTTTTGGGTCATAAAAGGACATCTAGGCAATTGGAAGTTGTGTTTCCTACATCTAGACCATCTTGTGATATTTTGTGCAAGTAAAAGTGGAATTCTAGTCACCTTCATTCTGATTTTTGAAAGAGAAAAAAAGATTACATTGGTGTTTGGGACAACATGAGGGAAATTGTGGACAACCAATGCTTGGATGGTAATTGTAAGGCCTTGGCAAGCAAAGAAGAAGAGTTGGCCATCATATCCGCAAAGCATGAGTGGATGAAGAAGGGAACACATTTTTTCTTTAATGAGTTTGCTTCATGTGCAAGTATATCAAATAAGGAGCAATTGAGATTTATATGGGATCCAAGAGTTCACCTTTGCTTGAGACAAACAATATGGGGATGGGTGACTATCATGTCCCTTTTTGGAGACTAGCGGATTTAAAGACCTTATCCTATTTCTTCCTCAACAATGGGACTAAGGACCCTAGAGCAAGAAAGAGGAACATTTATGAAAATATTTGATGTTAGTTTAGAATTTAAGTGTTATTATTTTTATCATGTATCATCTCTATTAGGAATTCAAACACTTCAATGATGTTATAAATTATTGGTTTGTTAATTTGGTGAGTACATAGGCTCAAGTTTAATAGATTATTAAAGTACTTTATGAGCTCAATCCATTATTGTATTGTTAGCACCCTTATGATATAAAAAGGAGGTTTCTTGGCCATTGATCATATGTGAAGTTCTATTATTTCTTTTGGAAGGATTGCTTTGTGAAATCATCTCTCTTCCTCCTAAGGACGAAACCCTTAGAGAGTCTTTGTGAGGACATGAAACCCTTCACTAAGTCTAGGTAAGACTTCAACACGGGAGTCTCCATGCCCTTGAGGGATATTTCTATGGTGTTATATTTATTTCCGTCTTAAGTAGATTGCCCTAAGGTGCTATTTGGTCATCAATTGAAAAATAAGATATATTTTCCTGAAGACTTCCTACTAGTTGTTAATGCATATTTTCCCATTTTAAGGTGGAGTGATCTACTTGTGGCATGTTTTGGCATGTTTATTGGCCTTTCTAAAGTGGAACAACCCACTTAGGGGAGTTATTTGGTACTTTCTTGCAATAATTTTTGGTTTTAAGATTGGAATAACATTCTCCATATTTTTAAGAGCCAAGTTATGAAGTTTCATTAATTTTGGAGGTGATTTGCTATTTTTCCAAGCTCGTTGAATTTTATTTCAAATATGGAATTGTTAATTTATTTCGTAGTCCGAGGGTTTCATCTAAAAATCATTGCCCTTCTATTTACCAACTTACAAATTCATAATTTCTTGCATGATATGATTATTGGTAATTATTTATAATAATTTTGGAGACTATCTAATAGCTATTTTTGAGGTTTTAAAGGGTGTAAAACTAAGGTTGAACCTCCAAAAGAGGTCGCACCCTAGGAGAGAATTTTCTTGCAGCTTATGAGGGTTTCACACATTCACTTTCAGTCACTAACAACCTACTCATAAATCTAAAAATTGTATTTTGTGCTCAGCTTTACATGGTTTCCTAAGCATCCCCATGAAGGGACATTACACTTAAACACTACTTGATGATGAGGACATGAATTTATAATAGTTGTGAGATCATAAGACCTTAGTCGAGCCATGTTCTTCAAGAAACTACATTGAGCTCTATTACTATTTTGTGTGCCTACATGAGTACCTCCCATAGAGTAAAATGAGGCATTAAAGTACATCCACAAGCTTTCACCCAAATTCAATGAAAATGTGGAGTTCTTGATTTCTAACTCTTGAGGCAATCATATTCTAATGCTACCAAGATTGAGGCCAAGTATAAGATGAACTAATGTTTCCCCACTTCATTAGGTACTATTCACAATAGCCAAACCTCATACACCGTACCATCTTATCCTCCTTCACAAAATCACAAATGCACATCGCAAGAAAAATGGCTCAAAACAAAAAGTAGCCTAAGAATACCACACAACACCCAAAGGGTCATTGCGAGTAACTAAGATAAACACAAGAAGAAATGAAGGGACTGAAAGTGGTGTCAATGATATCAATTACACATCACATCGATTTTGAATGCCAAATGTAACACCAATTCAATCCCTTATTTGTGAAATCTACATCAAGTCTTGCAGCCACAAACGACATTGATCTAGATAGTTCGTGTTTGAGCACCAACACCATATCCACTAGTTCTTAAAGAGAGGAACATGATCATCTCTTCCACATAATTTTTGGTTGAGGACATTTTCTTCATGTCATCATTGATAATGGGTGTAAAAGGAAGACCATTTCACAAGACATGGCCTGAACACCTTACACTTCTTTTACTTCCACACACCCTCATCCCCTAACTTCAGATCTTTATGAGCATGCCTTAAGTTAGGAAAACATATATAGGTCCCAACAATGTAATATTCAATATAATGTCAAGCTAGTGGATAATGACACCTCTTGAGTTCTACAACATACTATTGGGAAAACCATACTTGAATGACCGTGATGCTACATATCAGGCCAAGCTATAGAGATGGACTATTTGTATTAAAGACCATTCTTCAACCTCTTTGAGTCATCTCTAAGACTTGTCACTTTGGTCTTTTCCAAACAATGCTGCAACCTCATTCCACACATGTAGAAATTTTTCTTGACACACTTGTGTAGGAGAGTGAGAAAATGTGTGGCAATGTGCATTTTTCCAAGCAGAGTTTTTTCAAATCTAGAAAAAACAACTTAAAAATTTATTTCCCAAACAAATTCATAAGATGGTGAAGATTCTTCACATATTTATAAAAAGACTCCTAACTATTTTTGGTGTAAAAAATGTAGTCCAAAAAGTACCACATCAATTTGGTTATTTCATCCCTTCTTCCAAACAACCTCTATACCATAGATCAATTGTTTGGGAGAATGATGAATTTTTAACACCAAATACAAGAACTCCTAGAATAGTGCAAGATTAGGCCTAGCTTTTTCCTACATGAGTACCTCTTGGAGAAAAATGTGTGATAGACCTTACTCCCAAGAATGAAAATGTGGAGTTCTTGATTTCCGATGGGAATTTGTGAGGCTTTAGAAGATGGACTATTATGCATGCAACAAAATCAAAGTGAAGAACCTTGGTGCCCACTACCATGCACACACACAGCAACATCTTAAGACCAAATTTGAGGATCTTAATGCTTCACCAAGTTTCCCTAAAGTCAATTTACCACTAGGATACAAGTCTTTGTCATGAAGACATCTTGGAAGACAACTTTCAAGTCAGAGGATGATCATCTCTTCCACAGGAATTTTGAGTTAGGCTCCATGTCATCATTTTGGCTTAAAACCAACACTGCCTAACTTTATGTACCCTCACCCCTACTTGATGAATGGAAAACTTTGGTCGCTATTTAATTGTTAACTTCTTCACCTTTGTCTACTTGGATGAATTTCTCATCTTGAACAAGACATGTGAGGAGTATGAGTATGCCTTACATGTCCTTAACACTTTGGAAAAGCACAAGATGAAAGCTAACTTATCTAAGTGTACATTTTGTAATGTCCCTTTTTCAAATTAAGAGCCTAAAAGTGGACTTCTTGCCATCCCCTTTCCATGGCAATGAAGCTTGGTTGAGCAAGGGAAGGAATTGCATTTTCATTTCAGTTTTCTTAATTAGATTTAATGTTTCTTTTTAGTGTTTCCCTTTATAAAGCAGGTCGGCTGTGATTGGAGAGTCATAAAGGCAAATTAAAAGATTAAAAGAAGCCCAAGGAGGTCGGTCCACTTCTATTTGGCCTTTGGCGCCAAGCAAGTGCTATAAAAGGAGATTTGTGACTTCATTTGCATCCTATCTTTGGCGCATTTTACATATACTTGGTTTTTTGGGCAAAGTGCTCATTAACTATCCACTTGAAAACGAAACCCCTCTTGTGTGGCATTCCAAGGAAGACGAAAACCTTCCTTGTGGCTTGGTGGAGGACGGAAACCCTCCATTTGGGGTGATTTGAAGACATTCTTTGAAAACTATCTTGTTGGTTTGGACCTAGGGCATCAAGGAGAATATCTATCAAGGCTTTGCATGCATTTTGGAGCTCTCTAAAGGGAGTGACTAGGGTTTGGTGTTAGTTGGGTGCCTTCTAGGGCACATACTTCAGATTTTATTGGATATTCTGATTCGACATAATTTCTAAGGCCGGAATCTATCTTTCTTTGTGGTTATCGGGGTTTGGAAACCTCTCTTTTCATTATTTTCATGGGCTGTACTTCTTGCTGTTCAGAATTAAATTTCCAGCTGAGTGTGTGATCTGATTTGATGATAAAAAGTGTCTTAAATACTTCCTAAAATATCTATCTATATTTTGGTTGAGTTATTTGATGATATTTGAGTGATTTTCCTCTATTTCCGGACTGCTGTTATAAAAATCAGACTGCTGATTTCCAGCTGTTAGAAAAATCAGTTTGTTGATCTAAAAATCTGAATTTAATCTATTGGGGTTTGTGTGGTTTCCTACTTTTTCAGTTTCAGTCCCAAAAGGGGACACTACACATTCAACATCAAAAGAGTAAAGTACCTAGTCTACATCATCAATCACAACATTTTCATTACTTTGAGAATTTCAAGGTGATCCAAGATTGGCATACTCTGTGCAATCTCACAGAATTGAGGAGTTTTCTTGGACTTTCTGACTTCTAAGTAGGATTGTTCTCATTTTCTCTCCCATTGCATGACATCTCAACAAGATCATGTTGTCCAAACCAAATTTCAGATGACTCATGTGCAACAACGGGATTTTGAGGTTCTCAAAAAATGCCTCTACCTAACACCTATTATCATAATGTCATACATTACACACTCCTTCAAAATTCACATTTATGCATCTAATCATGCACTCGACATCGTACTCATGCAGCATGGACATTTGGTCGCATACCACTCAGAGACATTCAACGACATGGTTTAAGAGTACTCTACCTATGAGAAATAAGTGTATGCTATTGTGGAAGGAATCAAGCAAGGCAACATTACATTCTAGGTAAGGAGATGGTCATTCATTATGTTCAAGCTACTTCAGTTCTTACAAATGCAAAGCAAACTAGAGAGTGCATACCACATGAAGTGGGTGTCTTACCTTCAATAATTCTATCTCATGATAACGTATAAAGGAAAGGATGCCAAGCCATCAAATTGTCTTTAGTTGACCATTAATACATGCCCTAATCATAGTGGTAGATGTGCGGCCATAACTTTGCAGATTGCACAATCTTGTACTTAGCCTATATTACTCTCTTGTAAGGTAAATAGGTTTGAGAGTTATATTTGATGATAAGATTCTCTATAGGCTTCAACATATTTGTGTACCTCATGGCATACCTCACTAGAGACTCGTTTGGGAGGAGCGCTAAGACAAGACATCAAGTGATTTTGGCATTACAAAGACTAGTTGCATTGTAGTCACATTTTTATTGGGCAGCTCATGTGCATAGACACAAAGTGCCACATCATGTTTTGCATTCCTTGTTGCATCACAAAGCCCACAAACACTAAGCTATGGCTTTATGCACATTTTTCAGCTCCATCTAGACCATGGGAATCCAACAACATGGATACAATAATTGGGCTTCCAATGACAAAACAATGACATAACATTGTATTTTTCAAAGTGGATAGGTTTTTAAAGATGGCCATCATGGTTCCTTGTGAGAAAGGCATCGACATAATTGGCATTGCTTGTACTTTCTTCAACCATGTTTGGGTGCACTTTGGACTCCCAATTTACATTATGTTCGACTTCTATCCTTACTTTATTGGTTATTTCTAGTGAACATTAGGAATTGATGGGTATACATTTGGATCGGTGGAGAGCATTTCATCCTTAGGTAGATGGAAAATAAAAGTTGTTAACTGCATTCTAATTCACCTTCTGTATATGTACAATCATGTGCACACTTTCACTTGGGTCAATATATATCTTTATATCCAACATGCCTACAATAGAGCTATTCACATCTCTATGAGGCATAGTCCATTCTAGACATGTTTTGGGTTTCAACTAGTGACACCTCTGGACATATCCTACAGTGCTCCAGCTGATACTGAGTCACATACATAGGAAAGGGAAGTGGGAAAAACAGAAAAGATTTTGTAACGCATACAATTTTTCATCAATAGGTTCAAAAAATTCTCTCGTTCACAACAGAGATACAAAGAGTGTCACAACACGCACATCATACACCTCATGTATTCCAAGTTGGTAATAATTCTGCTTGCATCTTCAGAAGGGATACTTCAAGGGTCCACACTAAAAGATGAAGTCTTTGTGTTACGGTCCTTACACCATTCTCCATGCAGCTGGTGAGAATGCATCTGTTCTTGATTTCCTTGTACTTGGGCATGCTTCTAGTATATAATGTGAGGCTCCTTAAGCCATACTTCCATCCACTTCTTAAGCCAATAGTGACACAACATCCTTTTGATTTAGAACCTGAAAATTTCATATGGTCTATATAGAATATGAATTATTTGGCCAACAAGTACTACCTAAACTTATGAAGCATGTATATCATTAACAACGCTTTGCACTACGTAGTTTTGTAGTTTTTCTTAGTTTTCATCAACTTTCTTCTCACAAAGTAGATGGGATGATCAACATTTCTTTCACCTGGCTGCACCACTACTACTCCAATTGTTGTATCGGAAGCATCAATATGCACATAAAAAGGATTATTCTAAGAAGGGGAGCATATGATAGGCATGGTGGTTAGCTTTTCCTTCAAGGTCTCAAAATCATGTTGTTTTGTGTCACCCCATTATAAATTTCCCTATGTTTTCAAAAATTCTTCAAGGGGCATAAAAATCTTGGCATACTCCTTAATAAACTTTCTGTAATAACTAGTATTCCCAAGAAAAAATTGCACACTTCACTCTGATCAGTTGGCTCTTCTAACCCTAAAAGTCATGAAACCTTATCTAGATCTACCAACAATCCTTCCTTACAAATGATATATCCAAGTAAAGTACCAAAGGGAGTGGAAAAGACACGCTTCTTGATGTTTAAAGATATGTTAAGTTGTCTACATATTTCAAACATCAATCTCAAACATTCATAATTATCCTTCATTAATCCATAAACCATTCAATCATCCAAATTTACTTGCAAAAAATTGTGAATAAAATCTTGCAATGATTGAACAACTATGTGCAAAAACACAATTGGAACATTCTTCAGTCAAAAGGGCATGATAGTGTAGGCAAAGCTTCCTCATTCAATTACAAAGGTGGTATTTTCTTGATCTTTATACACAATCCTTACCTAATGGTAGCCTAAGAATCCATCTATAAATGAATATATTTTGTGCCCTGCAACACCTTATAATATCTCTTCAATGAATGGCATAAGAAAATGATCTATGACAGATGAAGCATTGAGAACCCTATATTCCACATAGATTCTTATTTGGCCATCCTTATTAATGTTAATCACCATAGTGCTTATCCATTCATATTCCTCAATAGGCTCAATAATTCATGACTCAATCATCTTATTAATTTCTTCTTTCACTTTGACACATAGGTTTGGATTCATCTGGTAAGGCCTATTTTGAACTAGTCGTTGCCCTCCTTAAGCTTGATCCTCATTTTTCCTAGTGATGGATGCATTCCACTCAATTTATGATATCCACTAGGAAATAGATCTTGAAATTTCTGTAGTAACTCAATGATATTTTCAACTTTAGGTTTAGACCAATAATAGCTTCTTTAGAAACATCTTCAATCCCAATGTTTACCTTATTAGTCTTCAAGGAATCATGGTATGTGCATGCCTACTCATTCAAAATTCAAACACCTCGTGTGTACCTTTATATGTTTATTATCCAGGTCTTCAACTTCCTCATCATCTATAAGGTATAAATATTTCCCTTATATTTTTCCTTACATGCACACCCCAACTATGTCTCTTCTATTTCTACTAGTTCTTAACATACCTCAAGTATAGGCATCACTAAACAACTAGAACATGAGCTCTTCATCTTTCACATTATCCCCCAACATGATTCACCTCATAATCTATAAGGCCTCATCAATTGGTGGCTTAGTAGAACAATAATCAAAAGTATAATCAATGCCTTCAATCAAGTTATGCCAACTCGTTATCTCCTACTTTAACTCAGCATGCACGTACCAAGCATGCATTTATTTACACAAAGTCAAGTAAAACTTGTGTACCTATGGAGATGGTGGAAAAGCATCTTGACCTTGCATCTCGATTCCTTTCAAAATGGTAAACATGTACCAAAAGAGGATTCTTTCTATCATACTCTTGTATTGTTGAAGGGAGATTACTCCTGACAAACCTTGTCAAGAATGCCACCCTGATCTCATGCCAACCAAGTAAATTATCCCTCTGCGTAGCCTACGAGTGCATTTTTTTCTTGTGCAATAATATGTATCCCATCATGTTCCTCCTATTACATTCATTAATCTATTTTTCCTCCATCGTGTGCAAGAATGACTTAGGATTCTCCTCTTTAGTATACTTTGAAAAGTTGGTTTACCTAACTACTTGACTATGTGCACCTTATCATCCTCATACCTCATGCTTGACCATTTCTTAAGTACCATGGATCCAATTATCACAAGCCACACTAGTTGTGTCACCGATATATTTTGCATCTTCCTGATGAATCACACCCTCTTTTGATGGCTCCATGTTCTTAGGGTCACACACTTTGTATATGCATAATTTTGTTGAGATCCTCTTCATTAGTTAGCTTGATATAAGGCACGATATTTATATCATCCAGGGGTATTACAACACACTCATCCTTATTATCAAAACTGATATATCTCTTGTTGATCACAATTATGTGTTATTAGCATAGCACCAAGGATGTCTTAAAAAGAGTAGGAAATTATCAGCTTCAACACCTCAAAGTCACCCATGAACTTGGCTCCTTGAATAGTGATAGAAGCATCCTTTAGTACCTCAATCGGCATGGATCTTGTCTTATTAACCATATACAACACATTTGAGAATGGTTGTAATGGCATCCTTCCCATTTAGTTCCAAGCATCCAAGGTGAGAACATTAACTTTTGTGCTCGTATCAATAAGAATATTACTTACCAAACATCCATTGATCACTACATTTAGAGTGATCTCATAATCATATTCATGGTCTTATGATGGAAAGTTAGTGTGATGAATCTGGCACTCCCTTTCCATACATGTGCATGACATCTTATCTCACAACCATTCTCCCAAAATGGTATGATGTTTTCATATCTGAGCATTTTGTGTACCTCTCTAATATCATCAACATCCTTCTATGGAAACTCAATACTCCTTGCGCATTCCCTCTCACATGCTTTTCTTTCAAATATTGTATCTCACATTACAACTCCTTGATAATGCCCATAGTCTCTTGATAAAGTTCCTTCTGTTGGGTTACATCTAGATACTTCACATGTACCACTTCTTCCCATCGATGGGAGGTCTCGCCTTACCCTAATCACATGTGCATGCTACTTTTACGTGCATAGTGACTAACAAAGGTTAAATTTCAGGCTCAACCATCTTCTTAGGTGCCCATTTATCCTACTTGGCACACTTTACTTCAATCATATTCATGCCATTTTCCTTCTTATTATTCTTACACATATAGGCATAAAAATCGAACAATATTTAACCTTGTGTGCCTTTCCATAATGTTTTCATACTTGAATATTTAGAAAGTCACACTGATATTGATTAGGTTATCCATAGGTAAAGCAAAGCATGTGTAAACCTTCCACATACACTATGACCTCTACTCCGTAATCCACTTCAAAACCATAATTACCATTTTTGTGTGCTTCAATAGTTTGTCCTTGTTACACCTATGAAATACCTACAACTTTGGTTTGGAAAAATCATGTTTCACATGCCTCGTGAATATGATCGATTTAATGACATATAGGCATACAAATCTAGATAATATTCAACCTTGTGTGCCTTTCCATAATGTTTTCATACCTGATTCTTTGGAAATTCACACTGATATTGATTAGGTGATCCACAGGTAAAGCATTTCCATTATGTAAACCTTCCACATACACTATGACCTCTACTCCAGAATCCACTTCAAAAACCTTAATTACCATTTTTTTGCGCTTCAATAGTTTTTCCTTATTGCACCTATGAAATACCTACAACAGCTGGTTTGGAAAAACCTTGTTTCACATGCCTCGTGAATATGATCGATCCAATGAAATTCAATTGTGTCATGGGTATGTGCATCTCAGATTTTGCAATACATAGAGACATTATTATGTTTCACATGTTATAAAAGTGAAAAATTACATACATCATGATTCTTATGACAATTCTCATAGGATGTCAACAACATACACACATTCCTATGTGAGGAGCTATCCTTTATATGTCCTTCCACCTCACAATAAGTGTAGTATACACTAAAGTCCACTACGTATCTCATATGTCAAATTGGCAGACAATTTCTCCAAGCGAGTAGACATCACTATTATATAGGCTTCAAGGAAGGGACTTACCCCTATGTCAACACTTCCAATAGCTTCTACATACAATTATACTTCCAAGGCTTCACATAGTGAATGTATTATGTGAAAGTGCTCTCCGGAAAGGTGTTAACAAGCATCCTATAAACCACTGCACATGTTGGATCTAACAAATATCATATGACATTTTTTACAACAAGGTCTTAAATCATGAATCATATTCTCTAACACTCAAACATGCCCTATTTGATACTTTAGCTCGCTATTACTCTACTACTCAAACTCGGGGATATGAAACTCGTCCAAGAAGGTGGCGCACAATACATCATAATCAACTGTAGTCTGAATTGGGTCATGTTTCATGGACCAACTATGTGTGCACATTTGAATTGTGATGGAAAATTGACTTACCTTCTAGTATGAATCAATTATGCCCTTAACTCTTCATAATAACTAACACTTTTGCACATGTTCAACTTCATCTTCCACACCTCTGTATTTTGGTAAATGAATATACATCTCAAAGAAAATTTGGGGGGTTTGTTTTTATGGTTGTTAAGTTTTTTGTGATGGTTGTTATGGTCCTTATCCTAGAGTGGGGCCTGATCTCGAACCTAATCCTCCAGTAGAGTTACCTTAACATGGTGGTTGGCCTAAGCCTCCCGAGCCTCCTACCCCAATCGGGGGACCCATTCAAGAATTACCTTGTGTCCATGTGGTAGTGATAAACTACATGGCAACTGTCTATCTTATAGCTCCACCAATATTACTACTTCCAAAGGGTAGTGTGTCAATACTTTTTCCTAATGATGCGCTATGAAATTGGTTTCAAAAAAATTGTGTCCAAACATGGGAACCTTTTAAATTTCCATGTACGTGTCCTTAATTTGTTGTGCCTCTTGAGATGAAACCAATACGTGCCTACTTGTTTCTCCTACCCAATTTGGTGATACTTGATTACCTTCCTACTCACCTACACTGTGTTGATCTTCTACAAAAAATTTTGGATTCCAAGCATCTTACACAAGGGCTAGGTGTCCAAGTTTGGTCAAATGTGTGCCCATGGTTCTCATTCTTTCCTTATACTCACTTTCATTTTATGCCAAAGGGGTCATTCTACTATAATTTCCCAATACTAGTAAGACATAATCATGTATTCCCTTGCCTATCGTAGGGTTCTCAAAACTACTTGCTAGTCATCATTCCCTCGGTCTCAACACCTCTTCAACTTACCTCTCTCATGCATCTTTATATATTAGTCATTTTTATTCTCTCTCACTTTCTTCTATCTAATATAATGCCATCCTTCCAAAACCTACTACCTAACCTACACGCAATGGGGTTTTATCCTTTCATAGGTAGGTTCTCTATTTGAAGCTCAATTATCAAAATATTGATAACTAAAAGTGTCACATGCAAATAGGATCTTCTTGTCTTGCGTAAAAACCAAAAATCTACTTCTTCATGACATGATTATGTTGAAATTATGTTCTCCAATGTATAACTATACAACACATCTTACCACCAATTATCTACAACTCTAGTCCAAGGTGCGTCTAAATCAAAGAGGTTTTGATAGTCATCCTGGCTCCACACTTGTTTTCTTCCTATCTAAACACATTTTTATCTATGTAAGATAACCACTTGGTATAATTCTACTAAAAAGAAGGTAAATAATTCCTAATACAAGTAATCATAGTGGTTTTCTTCCTCCCATTTATGCACATTAAAATCAAATCCAATTTTGTATCTCTTAGCAAACACATTTTAGCCATCATGCACCTAAATCTTAATATTCTCCAAAGAAGAACAAATGGAATGCCATACATAAGCCACATCCTAAGAGTAGAATGAAAATAGGTCACGGAAACGGAACTAAAATGTAGTCTTTGTTTTAACCAATACTAAGTTGGGAACTCTCGCACTTCATCCAAACAAAGTTTGCATGCTCACCCGAAACACACGCAACCACTAGATCCCTCCTTTGTTCACTCATAATATGTGGTTAGCAAAAAAAAATCATATTTAAACATCACAACATACAAGAATAAAGATGCAACATAAAAGTTTGGCACCACGTATAATAATGAAATCATTCAACATATACAATCATTATAAGCACTTGAATTCCCATAACCCCATACTCATACATGGTAATTTTTGTTATCCAAATACAATTATCAATCATAAAAAATGAATTACATAATAAATAATATTAGTACATCCATGCATTAGATTGTGTGTGCATACAAGACTAAATTATAGACTTTAACATCGACACACCTCTCGAAAAAGCTACTAAATACAAGTGTGCATCACCTATTTATACACGGCGGGAATTTTCCCTTCATCACTTACATGGGTTATTCATAATAATAGATGTGTTATTGTTGACCTGCATACTTTTTACAACCTTCCTTAACTATAGATCGATATATAAATAGATTTGTTTTATCCTGCTTTAATCCTATATATAGGTTATCCTCATGCATCATCTCTATCCTTTCCCGCATGTTATTTTTCCTATTTATAAACCTTTCTTGCACATCACTCCATATTCTACTTTTCTATTTAAAGCCACATCCTATAAATCGGCTAAGTCCTTAATGTTTGCATGCACGCGAACTCTTGTGCACTAACCTATTCCTCTACATTATGCATGTACCTTCGCACATTGTCCTATTTATGTTCTTTATCCTTGCATGCATGCTCCCGCACACAGATATCCAACTCTTGCATAGACAACACACATAAATGAAGCCCGAGGTGAAAATATATGATGACTACTTGTAGGAAAAGGAAAAAGAATGAACTTGGAAGGTCACGTGGTTGATAGAAAAATGGATGACATGAAGGTGGATAAGGGGATATAACCACTAAGAGACATGGAACATGAAGATTGGCCATATTTTAATTACATGGATAAGGACATTAAAAATTCCATATTCAAATTTGAATCCCAAATGGGAAGAATGGAGGAGCCAACTCATAAGAGAGAGAAATGAGAAAGGAAGGTGCACACGGCTATAACAGGCCAAAGTGACCACTAAGTTGAAATTATTTGATTCGATGGGAAAGTGATCCAGCAAGGTGTGATCCAAATAGGCACCAAAAGGGTCGAAGAGAGTCAGTTGGCCCGAGGGACCGAGAAGAGGTCGGGATCGACTTATGAAGCCAAGGTAATAGAGTGAAGAAGCATGGTTGGCCCTAAGAGGTGCCAATATTTTACAACCCCATAGAGTGATGTGTATGTTCTATTAGAGGGAAATAGTGGATGTAGATCTCATATGCCCATTAAAGAAACTAAATACCAAGAAAACATAAATAATTTTCCACTTAAATCGGAGGTGGCCTCGGGGAGAACTCGGTAGAGGCCTTGACCTCGTCATAGAAGTACCCCAAAGGACAAAAGTCAATGGAAGCCTCTAGAAAATTTGTGTATTTTTGTAAATGCTCTACATTTCTTGTCATGACACTTAAAATTCCACACTAAAATAAGATACTAAATGTAGTATTGAAATGTGTATTCAAACAAACTAAATTAAAGCCATTAAAAACCTCGATTATTTATATTCGAATTTTACATTTACTTTTTTCAATTGTTTGCATTCAACTGTCATTGTACTATACAAATAAATGATGATAAATTTTTCAAATCAATCATAAATATGAGAACACATGTCAAATTTTCATTTTTCCCTTAAAATGTAAATAAAAATATATTTAAAACAATTTTTTAATTTCTCTATATTTTAAAAATATTGAAATTATATCTAAACATTAGAAAAATTAAGATTACATAGAAATTTTTTATTATTGAGAGTGTGTTTATTAATTGATGGGGATTAAACATATTAAACAAATCATGTGCCTATACCAAAATTTAGAGTTCAAAACACACTAGCAAAAGTGTAATTATAAATACAAAAAAATGAATTGTTTGAAGTATAATTGAGATTTTATTTAAAACTAGTAAGACTTGTTTAAAAGCATGTTATCCAACGGTCTACTCTATAAGTGTGAGATAATTTTTATAACAAAAATCAATGGGGTGCCGATAAGTAGTTATTAAAACCTTAGGTGACAACTGGACAAGAAAGTCGGTGGAGCAATTTGGATAAAGCTCTTGCAAGTGAGATTTTCACTCATTTTTTCTTCCTCATTTTATCTTAATATTTTTTGTTTTGGATTTTTTCGTATGTCTCACGGTCATGCTATGCATTTTGTGGTCACAGATTTGAGTTTTTCAGTGTTTGATTTACTGTGTGGTTTTTCAGTGTCTGACGTATCTTTTTGGAATTTCCCACCAAGCGCTACGCTTAAATTATCATACTTAGAGTAGTTATAGACATTTAAACATAATGAATAAAGTATGTACGATATACATATATTTCATATTGTCATATATAACAAAAAATTATGAGCTATCACTAACTCTATTAATGTGTTTTGTTCTCAAATACTGTCCTCAAAATACCAAACATTATATCTTTTGACTGCTATCCTTTAAACATGTTCATTAGTCTTGTTACAAGCATCTAATCCTCACTACTATAGTATGACCGATATACATAGAAATCACGTTGTCTTCTAAAACAAAAAATCTCAAGCTACTGCAAACTCTCTTCGAAATACCAAATATTACATCTTAATGTCCTCTACAGTTTATCATTAGATCAGTGTAAATGGCCAAAAATTGTTTTAGGTTGTTCTTTTATATGTTTACTATAAGTCTATCTTCCACGAAAGTGTGTATTTTTTAACGTTCCTATCATGTCATCATATAATGTTGTAGCTTGTCTGGCTCATATGTAATACTTTCAAAAGGTAAAAATTTTTCGTATCTTTCAATGCATCATAATTCAATTTTAGAATTTTAGAAAAATTATGTTATTATTGATTTGATCCGCAAAATATGAATTATTGTAACTAGTTGAATGTAAGGTGACCTATCTAATCCTAGTGGTCACTAACCATTAAGTTAATTACTCTGTTATGATACATAGTAAATAACTCTAGAGGTTGGTGTCTGCTAGGGTATTATTTAAATTCCTTAACAAACAATGTGAGAAAAACACTTTAAAGTTTGGAAATAACCTAATTATTAATATATTTTACTCTAAATATAGGTCAAATGTCTTCCATTGTTCTCGCTCCATTCAGAACAATTTCATTCATCGCATGCGGTATTTCTTGGAAGAATAGAGACGAGGAATGGTTTGTGGAAATTAATTCCCTGAAAACTACCACATCGACTTATGGTTGTTTTTTGTTATAGATGAAAATCACAAGGAAGTTGGTATCATTCTATCATCATAAGTTATTGATTTAGTAACATCATGTATCTAGGTGGAATGATTTGACTTTGAAAATAATAAGTGTCTTATTATGGATATGGAGTTGGATGTTTCTTTGTTCACAAAACGGGAAATGCATGCCTCCATAAACAGTGGACCATATTCCTATTCAAAATATGGTTAGAATTGAGGACTCTAATAGATTCTAAAAACAAAGGTTGTTCAAATGCAAAAGACATTCAAAATGGTATATTTACAGTATTCATAAAATTGTATAGAAATGAGAAAACATCTTTTGTTTGTCATTTCTTGCATAGAAAAGGTTTTCTTTCACCTCAAAACATGCCAAGTTGTTTACTATGTTGAGGTGAACATATTTGACTAAATTGGAGATAGACCAATCTAAATCAAAATTGCATGGGTTTAAAAGGAATACTAAATCAACTAGGTCTTTTGAGGCTAGTGTAATAGCAGAGACATTTGATTCTTATTGCCGGATAATAAAAGGAGACAACAAAATGAGATAAAAAAATTCTACATTATTTGAGAAATCAGCATCCGGATAATATTGTATTGGCATCCTGTAATGAATCTAATGTAATCAAAACATTTAAATTGTATGAATCACAGTACCACCAGTTTTCTGTATTGTTGGGTGAAGAGAGAAATGGAAAAAGAAATTTCATTCCCATATAGGGGAAAATGGAAAAACGGAAAAAATATCATGAGGTGGAATAAGTTCTTCTCATCACATCTCAAAAATATTAGACAACTATGTGATGTCACTGGAAGGAAATATACCAGCAAGGATGGAAGTCACAAACAATTTTTCTTGTAAATGTGCATATCCATTCCAGCTTCCATCAAATTTATCAGCTATTCCTTCGACTAATCCTTTCAATGTTGAATGTGTGATGCTGAATTTTGTAATTTGGCTAGCGATATTTCTTCCGATGTCATAATGGAGATTCTAATAGTTATCGAGAACCAGTGTGATGGATTGTATTATTATTGTTCTAATATCAATTGATTATTCAAAAATGTTAAAAGACGCAGTACAAATATACATGGAAAAGGTTAAAGACATTGGAGTATCAATTCTGGATGGATGTTACAAACTCTACGATAACAACGGGATATTCAAAAGTTTGTTTCTTATGTACCCAATATATTTTTTTCACAACCGCAAAAATAATGATGATTATAGAGAAGAGTTCACTATGGATTGGATGGAGAAACTACCACAAACATTGGTAGTTGCAAGCTAAATTGGCCTACAAGGAAACATCCATCCTTTTCTTTATAAAAATTTGTATGAGTTTTGGGCTAAGATGTTCACTCGATGTTGGTCTGAAAATTCTCTAGTATTAATGCTTTACGGAGGAAGTTTCACACTCTGTGCATTGGTGGATTCCATATACTATTTTTATTGTTCTCAAGCAAAAACATTACTATTCTCATATGAAGAAAGGTTCATCTCCGAAAACAACTTCAACAAGTGATTTTATTTAATGGATTTTAACCTAAATATGCTACTTATACAATTATTTTTATGCAAACAACCACAAAGCTATAAAATCTAATGTACAACCATTTCACTATGACGCTACATAACCAGTTCAACATGGTGATTTACTTTCAATCATTTAATAAATATGTTTAATGATCTCTATCTTCAATTGTCATGGTTTTCAATTTTTTAACAAACTTATGTTTTTTACAGTTCAGATGATAGATGTGGAGGACGCAGCACATTAGCCATGAATATGACATCATATCCAGGTATGTTAATCATGTGAATTTACAAACAAAACCACTAATAATCCCCAAAATTTATAAGACAATAAATGATTATGCAAACAACCAACAACTAGAAAATGTAATTGTGGAGGCGCAAAGGTATCCAACATGAATAAACACTCACAACCCGGTATGATATCCATGTGTATTGTTATCTCTCAAAAGTGCACCCTGTAGAGAGATGGTTGTAGGTTTTCTAGGCTTGCACAAATGATCTCTCTCTTTCGTAGATACAATGGAAACACCTCAGGTCTGTGGGTATACCTATTTTGAGGTGAATCTCCGGTATCAAGGCCGGTTCCTTATTGGTGTATTCTAAACTGATTTATGGGAGTTTGAGAGTAAATGATGAGTGTAAAATGATTAAAACTAAGGTGATACACCAAATTTGTGTGAGGGATTTGACTGAGTATATGCACAACTGATTTGGGAAGGATTCTTGATGCACAAACCAATATTTTTCTATAGAATGTCTAAGGGACAAAACACTTGATTGTATTGAGGGAGAATCACAACAAGTACTAATAAGTTAACATGCACATTAAAATTAAGCAGAAAAGACTGAATTTACAATAAGGTAAGGTGATTGATCAGGGAATTTACATTCACAAGATTAATATAAAAATACACAAGACTACAAAATAACTTGGAAAGGCATGGAATACTTCACACTCAGAGGGAAAAACTAGAAAAATTTGCTTCAGTACTCATATATCCAAAATTCCTCAAAAGTCCTCTCCTTTTGCTTTTAAAGGCACACAATATATAGCAAAAATAAAGTTCACCCTCTTCCTAAAAATAGCCTAAGGCTTGTACTCGCCCATGCATCTTATTTTTATCCTTTATTTAATAATAGATAAAGGGAAAAATAGAGCATGCAATTACAAATAGGCATTATTAGCCTTACTTACATTATAGTCAAACTGGAGTTGACTGTTCTATTTTTAAGAAAAGAAGGATAAATAATTTGCTAAAAATAAGGTTGCTTGCTAGGCAAGTCTCTTTCCATGAACATGCAACTTTGTCATCTTCTCTATTATGTCCTGTTGTGAAGGCATGCAAAATACAACTCCCTATATGTGAGCAAAATAATTACAATACTTAGTAATATTTGTAAAAATAATTCTTCTGTGGGGACCACCTGCTATGTGCACATGTTCTGATATTGACATCTCCTTTGGCCATGGCATAGGCATCATAATACATTCAACCACCCCTTTGATTTGTTTGGGCATAAACTAAGCAATAATCATAGTTTTAATAATTAAGCCCCTTTGCATAACACATGGCGTATTATATAGTCTGCCACCTTTGATTATGTCGGCCTTGGCACATTATAATATTCACCTTTTCGGTGATCGTGATATATGATTTGGTCACCCTTTTAAAATTATTTGAAGCATGCACTTGGGTTAAACCTGAAAGTCATTTGCAATGATTAATTTGGAGGACACGTGGGTTGTCCCCTTCCACGGTGACTCACCCCTTAGTGACTTGGTCGGTGGCATCAACTCTGGTCAGGTTAACTATTACCCTTGTGGTTTATTTTGAAATTTGTGCCTTGTTCTTTGTCGTTGATCTTTGTACCTTGTCTGATCTCAAACCATCGATTTATGACCTGTGATTAGGGTTTTGGATAGCATTTAATATGGCGATGGCATCCAGATTGTGGTTAGCATTGGTTGTTGCGATGATTTGAGGATGTTGATCTTTGTCCTTGGTTTTTTGATGCCATCGATATCTGACTGTGGTTGAGTTCGAGTTAACTTGCTTCTTGGGTCCAGGCGGTAAAAAGAACTTGACCCTAAAGCACATTCATTTTGGATTTTTTTCAGTTGTATGGGTGAAGCCCTGGAAAAAAATCTTCTCCCGACGCCATTATTTTGTTCTTTCGAGCTTGGCTTTCACTATACTTTGGAGCTCCTTCTCTGTAAAAGACTCTCTGTCATATCGGGTTTCATGGTTTCTGTGCAGTGGTTATGCTTTGGTCATTTTCAAGTTTTTCTGTAAATCCATTTTTCTTTCCGCCATGGCTACTACTTCGAGCTTGGTCTATTTTGTTTGGTATTTTGTGGTGAAGCCTACGAGATCTGAGTTTTCTTTGTGAGTTGAAAATTTGATATCTCTGCCATTTCTTTCTTTTGATCTGGAATCTGAGATAGCTCTGAGAAATGGTTTCTTGCAATCTGTTTGAGCTTTCTGAGCAAGGTGGTCAAAGTGTGGGCCGCCATTATTGTTTCTTTAAGCTTGGACTTTGTGATTCGGTTTTCTTGCAATGGCCTCCATGGTGAGTTTTCTAAAGCTTCGATTCTTCTCTGTATGAGATCTCCTCAGTATATTGGCCACCATAGTCATTTATAGGTGAGATAATTTCTCTTGCATATGTACTCTTATGTTTTCTTTTCTTCTTTAGATGTATCACTAAATTTTTGGAAATATTTGTGGGTTATGTGATTTGTTTCTCCTGATTGACTCTCGAGTTTGAAACTTTACGTGGGCCTATGGACCTCTTGCTTCTTTATCCAGTTGCTCGAAATTTTTGACCATTTGATTATCTATGGTGAGTGTGTTCTTTGCCCAATCTGCATTATCAATTATAGATCTATATTTTCCAAGTTCTAGGTATCTGTAGATATGTGACCTTGAGAATTTTCAACTCTGTGTGGAAAATACCTGTAAAAGCTTGACCAAATACATAGATAATGTTTACCTTTATAGTGCCAAGTATTGTTTCATTATGTACTATAATTGTATTTCCTAGTTTTCTTGTATCTGTCATGTTCGGCCATTGCTAAAATGAACTTCAAAAAGAGTCTATGATTATGTGTTTGCTGTTATGAAACTCTGATTTACTTTGTATCTTCCTTTGTTTTACTATGATGGACATAGAGTATTTTCTTCTTTCTGGATACTCATACTTCAGCCTATTCTCTATATGAGTTCTTTGTGCTAGGACAATTGTTACCTCATCATTTGTTGAGAATATTGTAGAAGATGGTTATGATTTCCTACGAATATAGTTTTATACATTACTTCAGGTCCATTCTGAAATCTTTGGCTCATTTTGTATTTTGGAGAATCCATTTGTTACAATTCATTGTTTCAGGATCAACTTGATTCTTTGAAATCTGTAGCACCCTTTGAGAATACTTGCTTTAATCCTTTTCAAACTGAGATCACTTGAACATTGAATTTCCTCATGAGATGAGTGTTTGAAATGTAATTGTTTTTTGAAAATCATATCTATTGAATGCTTGACTATAACAATATTCTTGAATTTTCTAAAAATAATGTACTATTTTCTGAAACTATGCATAACGTATTATTTCTAGAACTTTGTTTACAACTCCTGCATGTTGGACAATTCAAGTTTTGTCAAAAATGTAGTTCCATTTTCTTTTGTGCTTCAATGTTGTACTTGAGCTTCACCTGTAGCAACTAGCTTTGATTTTTATCTTCCCGTAGCAACTGAAAATTTATCTTCTCAGAAGAACTTTTGAAAAATTTATCTTCCCGTAGCAAATGAAAATTTATTTGTTCAGTAAAGAATCGAAAATTTATAGTGTTGATTTTTATGATGAAGCCTATCAAAAAAATTCTAGAATCTTGTCTTCATTCCTTTCAACTGTGACCCTCTCTTTTAGCCAAACATCAGACTTTCAAATTTTGCTTTTCTTTCTATTGCATGTGCTTCTATTGATAGTCTCTCTTCATTGATATTGTTGACACTTTTGAATGATATTCCTCACAAGGGTTTCTGAAGGTATCCCAGCGAATACCAGCGGTTACGTACACTCAGTAACTTCTTCTATTTCAAGAATAGTTGTTGGAACTTCGAGTTACATTCTTCCTTTTATTGCATGAACTTATGACTTGTCTATTCTTCTCTTTTGCTGCAACCTTTTGACACACTTGAAAATACTTAGAAAATAATTAGGCTTTTTGGCCTCTCTTATGTCATTTTTTTTTTCTCCTTCTCCTTCCTGAGTGAATAAAGCATGCATGTAGTTTATTCTTCAAGTAGAATACATCTCATGTTAGGAGAAGATTCATATGCACGAAGTAGGATAGTGTAGGAATATGAATTGATCCCTGAGCTCATAATTGACAGTTAATTTTTTCTTCTTTTCAGAACAATGGCTTCTACAATGAAGATGAAGGAGAATGAAAGGTGGAGATGAAGATGTTTCAATGAAGAACAGAAACCCCAAGGCAATGATGGGTTCACTCATACTCCTTTGCTTTCTCTTTCATGCATGTGTACCTTTCTTTTCAGTAGTTGTACTTTACTTTTCAGTTACATCCCATGGCTTGTGTGGGAAACATTTGACTCTCCTTGTGAATAAAATATTGAATTCTGAAAATGAGTTGTGTATTTCTTTGTGCATTCTAGCTTTTCTGTATGGATTGTATAATGAACTAAACAACTCAGTAACATAATTGAATATCTTAATCATGAAGGAAAGAACATTGATGAGAACTTGTAACATTCAATAATGAACTTTGATTTTTTGTAATTTGCATCTCTATTTGTTGCTTCAAAACTTAGCACTTCACCTAATTTGTAATTTGTTGTCTTCATCAAGACAACATAGTTGTCCTTTGGGGCTTTGTGTTCTTTTCTTTGAGGATGACATGAAATTATAGACTATGTGATCTATTCTACTTTGAAACAACACACATAACTATAGATTTCATTTAATCTTGTAACTAATTTAGCAGTAACAAATAACATCGAGACTTCCTTAGCTTAGGTATACTTCACCCAAGACTGTTCATCGTAATGACGAAGTTTTGAGTTGCCCATTTTACACAAGTGAAAAAATTGTCAACATGTATTTTACAACAAAATTATTTATAAGCCCCACAAATTTATAGGAAATGATAACTAACAGACATTAGTTTATATGTTTGGCATAGGGTCGAAGAAAATTTTTAAGGAAATCCATTTGTAAGCTATGATAACAATTTAAAACAAAGTATATAGAGCTTAACGGAATCTATGCATCCACATTCAATACAATAATGGTTTGACTAAAAAACCTTACATTCATCAATATATCATTGATTTATAATTGCATATTGTCTCAATGTTTCATTGATTCACTACTGCATATTGACTACTTACATTGAATTAACATTGTTTTGGCTTCATCATCATCATAAACAGAATTACATACGGCTTGATCCATCTCGTATGTATGTAAATTAGAACTTGGCTAGCCTCATTAAAGGTTTTCCAACTAAGTGTAGTTTGGCCAATGATGGCATAGCCTAGCGGTTGCAAATCCTCATCAATAGCTGAGGATTGTTTTCTCGCCAAAGGTGGTTTAATGAATATAAGCGTAGCCTAATGGCCGCTAAATTTTAATTATAAGATAGAGAATAATTGATATTGTACTTACCATATCACCACAGAAACCACTATGTTTATCCATTTAAGCTTTCATTTTCCACAACATGAAATTGATTATGAATTGATTAATTTTTATTTCATATACATTATGCTCACATTTTCAATAGCAAGAAATATATTATGAATTGATGATTGTTTATTTAAAATAGCTCTTGCATCAATGGATCTAGCAACGTGTAAAGGCAAGTGTAATCCATACCGCAATATCAATCAGTAACTATTAGCCGTAAGCTAAAATGTTGTTTATTTTAATTGGTTGTAATTTATATGCGGTCAACAATAATTAAATTTTTTACTTCCTTGCAGGTAGCGATAAGATTTATTTACTTATTTTGGATATAGAGGGTCTGCTATATGGGATAAACAAAACATACAATAGGAAGATGTCATTCAAGTTTGGTACGAAAGTTGTCAATCTGCAAGGTGGCCTATCACAATTTATAAAATTATTATCATTATACTGTAAACTGGGATTCTAGTCCAACAATCTCATTTTTGTTGATGTTAAAAATATATCAATGAGCTTCAATAAAAATATCAATTTATTGAATCCAAGACTCACTTGGGGAAAGGAACATTGCAATATAGTTGAGGGAATAACAATAAGAGACCTAGAAAAGGTTTGGAGTAGAAATGATTTTTCATACAGTTCTAAAAACACTTTGTGTATTACATTAGGTGCAAAGGGAAACCCTCCTGAAAATTTTATGGTGGGGATGAAAAGCAGATGCAAATATTGTACAAAAGATAAATGGTTGATGACTAATTTGTACCAAAAAAAATCACAAATAGTGTCTCAGGGATTGAATGTGGTAGAGGGCATCAAATATTTGGAGCAAGAAAATGCTAAATAACTATTTATCTTTTTAGAATGTTGTTATGATGGTACTACTTAACATTGTCAAAAATATTTACATACATATGTTATTATGAAATTATTGCATAACTCTGTTATATTATGATGAGATTTTTGAAATATAAGTTGGGAGGATTTATATTTTCATTGATTATAAGCTGACAGTATGATTGAATAATTTTTTTGATGAAATATCAAAAACAATTGTTGTATATATCTTCCCCCCAGGTAGATATAGACAAGCGGAAGAATATGGAAACCAAAGAAATTCAAACCTCAGCACATGGCGCACAAAAGGGGTGCACAACAATGAGTGTCAACATGAGAATGTATGCACCAAGGCGCAGGAAAGTGGCGCACAGAAATGGATGTCGACAATGTAATGGATGCGCCCTTGGCGCACGGAAATGGCGCACAACAATGAGTGTCAACATGAGAATGTATGCACCAAGGCACAGGAAAGTGGTGCACAGAAATGGATGTCGACAATGTAATGGATGCGCCCTTGGCGCACGGAAATGGCGCACAACATTGAATGAGTGTCAGGGAAAAGTTGCGCCTTGGCGCACATAAGAGAATGTCGACACAAATGTAAATGCGGCGCATGAAGAAGATGTCAACATAGAAATAGACGCGCCCTGGCACACGTAAAGGAATGTTGACACGGGAAAAGGATGCAGTAAAGTGGCGCACGTAAACATGTGTCGACATAAACATATTTGCGCCTTTGGCGCATTTAAAAGAGTGTTGACATGCAAATGAATGCGCCTTTGGCGCACAAAAAGGTTGTCGACACAAGCATATTTTTGCGCCTTTGGCACCCGAAAAGGATTGTCAACATGCATAAAAACCTTCGTGAGAGGCGCAATGAGGCCGACAAAGTGTTCACCCGGATATTCGGATGGCCATAACTTTTGACCTGGGAGCTCCGATTCACACAAGGTTGGACTTTTCGGAAAGCCTAGGCCCCTCTACCTAACTACGATTATTTGGATATCTTTAATTGGGTGGGAACAAGTTCTTAAAAATGCAAAATACAGTTTGCCACTTTTGGGGTTTGATATGGTCCTCACCTACCACCATAATGAGATGAATTAGATATGAGGTGGTTGGGGTAGATTTGGACTTTTCTCTCTTCTCTCTCTCATTCTTCCTATAAATTGTAAGGAGGGGCTTCTTTCTAAAGGTTGGACATTCTTGTTTTGCCCCGATTCTCCCTTCTTCTCTTTGGCAGTGAATCTGGAGTTAAAACCTCCCATTTAAAATCAGTAATGCAGCTTTGCCTCTTGGCATTTTAACATGTGTTGTATCAATCTTTGGAGCAAATTAAGGCATGTCTCGTGGATGATTATGTGTTTATTTGCATCTTCTTGATCTTTCTTTGTAAATCAAGTTATCTCGTGCATGATCTTGCATTACATTTTTTTGGAGTGTTTATTGGCAAGACAGTGTTCTTCATTCCTCGGTGCATCACCTGTTAGTTTAGGTTTTTATTTTTCGCATTTTCTTCCCCTGTCTCCTTGGAAAATTAGATTAGGTTTTGAGTAGACCTCTACATTTTTACGTGTGCATCCGAACAGAGGAATAGGAACCGCCTTCATCCGGAGAGCTTTTCCGATACACTTGGGAAAAGCTCCATGTTATGCAATCACATCGAGAATCTGTAACCCATCGAGTTACTGAGTTTTTGGTGAACGACATCAACAACAATTGCCCTTGAAAATTTGTAAAATATATTTTTACATTGTTCATAAAATAAATATAAAATTATAATGTATATACTTAATTATTTTTAATATTTTTAATATAATTAATGTATAAATAAATCTCTAGAAAAAATGATGGTCATATCTATAATATGCAAGTCATATGTGATGGTTATTTCAAAGATTTGCAACTATTTTAAGGATAAAAAATAAAGAAACGTCTAAACAGTGTCAAATTTAACACCACATTGTGGCCTTTGTTGCAACCATTGAAAAACAATAGAAGATGTTTGTTATCCCGTATAAAACAAAAACATGTTCTATGCATAACATGTCATAAATAATGCCTAGCGTCCGCTAGACCATATAAAACAGAAACATGTTATGTATATAACAAAGCATAAATAATGCTTAACGGCCGCTAGCCCGTTTAAAACATAATTTTTTTCTTTATATAACAAAGCATAAATAATGGTTGACATCGTCTATCCCTTATAAAACATAAACATGTTTTGTACATAACAAATCATAAATAATGCCTAGCGGCTGCTAGCCCGTATAAAACATATACATGTTCTATTTATTCCAAAGCATAGACAATGCCTAGCGGATGCTAGCCCGTATAATGGATTCCAATATTTTACTTTTTAGATTCCAATATATGGACTTTGGAGTGCCGTAAATTCTAATATATGTGATTTTGGATTCTAATATATGTGATTCTGGATTCTAATATATGTGATTCTGGATTCCAATATATGCGATTGGAATCCAATATGTGTGATTTTGGTGTCAGATAATTCCAATATTTAACATTTTGGAATCCAAAACAAGAAGTTTTAGATTCCAATATTGGCTATATTTTTTGTTGTTTGACTGGAATAAGTCTTGATTTAGTGAAATAAGCATTACAAGTAAATTAACCACAAGAAAATTGATCAAGCAAAAAGAAATGGTCTACTCATTCTCATAGATCAAAAAATAGGTACATATTGGGACTGTTGTGTAGCTCTCATGCCTAGAAAATCATACCTCCATGAGGGAGAAAGGAGTTACAAACCACAAATAGAATGTAACTCATGTATGACACCTATAACAACTATGAAGCATATGAAAAAAAAAATGTCATACGTCATATAACTCCTAAAAATCTATGACTCACCTAAGTGAGATGACTCGCCATGTGTGAGGTGGAAAATGCCCAATAAATAAATAAAAGGAAAAAATAAATCCTCACACCATCAAATATGTGGTCAAGAGATAAGGGCCTTGTAGTTATAATGAATGCAAAAATGATAAGGTAATGGTAATTTTGAATAAAATTTCAAATATGATTTAAATTTTTTTAAGTTTTTATTAATTCTTTTTTGTTTTCTAAATGCATTCGAAGTACCAGAATTTTAAAAATGAGGGAACAATTCTTGATGTGCATTTAAAAAGTGCAAGGAAAAGTTTTATTGAAGCTGTTGATTTGAAGAAAAATCTTGTTACTTTAAACAAGAAGAATAATACCTTAAGAAGAATCATAAAGGAGAATGGAATGGATCCTTAAATATTGTTGAAGAAGAAAATAGAAGAGGATCCAATGTTATTATTTTCGGTGGTGCAGCAAATCTAGATCATGAAATACTTTTGAATATCAATGCAACTACAAAAAAATCTTGTTCAGTCGGGATTTTTAAAGGAAGGTTCCGGTACAGAAGAGACAACAACATAAATGAAAGACTTTACTTCTCAAGGATAAAGCTGAAATATTAAATTGTAATATTTGACATTTGAAAATATGGATTTTGAACTAGATTTCAAAAAATGGTTGTAAACAAAATGGTATTCAGATTATAAATATATATACTTTTTTGGTAATTTCAATATTCTTTATTATATAAAAATATTGAGAGTATTAATCTATGTTGTGTTGTTTTTGTATTCTATTCATGTGTAATTTCTCCATATGAAATCATATTGTGATTAGAATATTCAATTATGTTTGATATTACATAATACATTATTATCAATTTCAAACACTTTCTATCAACTGAAGTTGGATTTATTTTTTAACTAAATAAAATTATAGGATATTATTTTAATATAAAAGACAAAAAAACATCACATTTGTCGATTAAAAACTCTAAACAATAAGTTACAACATTAAAAATATTATTCAATAAATAACATGCGTATATAACAAATAATAAGTTACATACTTATAATATGATATGAAATTTGACTTATATAAATATTATGTTCATACATACATCTTTAGTCAATATTAGGTAGCTCAAAAAAATTCTTGAGTATTTAGCACTTCAAAACTCAAATTGTTATCTAATCTTTCATTGTTATTTTCAGTCACAGTTTTGATGTTTATTTCTTCTTTATTAGCCCTATATTAGAATTACAAACCCCTCTCCTTTTTGCAAGAGAATTCCATACTGTCATTACTCTTTCATAAGGAAATGTTTCCACATCATATCGTGAAACATAAAATCTCAAACAAATCTCAAGATTTTTGTCTAGTTTGTTTTGATATTTTGATTCAACAAATGTTAATGCGTTAAATACCCTTTCGTATTCCTATGATCCTAATATCATTGTTTGAAACAATTCATACAATCATTAATTTTTGTTAATGCTTTCATGTATGATGCTATTAGGATACAAATTTTCCATAGTCATGTAATTGCACCATTATTTGTTGGTTCACTTAGTAAGTCATATTTTTCAACCATTGTGATGATGAAATGAGTTATTTAACATGAAAGTTATTCCTTTTGAAAAAGACCCTTAATATTAAATTTGTTGCATTCTACTAATTTTCAAAATGCTTAATGATACTACCCATGTGTCTTTTATATAAATCACTTATAGCTTTCTTACCTATTGTAGGTGTAGACACCAAAATTGGGTCACACTCCCCTTGGTCCCCTTTCGAATAACCAACTTAAACACATTCACCTAACCATGACCCTTATACCCCACATTAATATTAATTTAATTATTTACAATTAAATTAATACCCATCCTCACCCCATTTATTAATTTAATTTAGTTACTTTAATTAAATGGATGCACACCTCACCTAGACACCTCACCATAGACCTATTCATAGCATGTTTCCATAAATGAATAAGACTTAGTTCAACCCTAAAAATCAATGCCTATTATTCCTCTAACCACCTTCCCGCTCATAAAAATAAACATCCATTCTGATCCGCAGAGAAATGGACAGACCTAGCCCAAATGATTGCAAGATCTATCATTTTTAGTAAACCTAGGGAATCCCTCCTTAATGCCGATGGCCATCCCTAAACCGACGTTGGTCAACCAGAACCATCGTCGGTTACCATATAACCATTTTGGTAACCTTGTTTGAGGGTTGGCCACATTTTTGAATTCGGGAGCAAAAGGAGATCTGCATGCAAGCAAGAACCAGAGATTTTTCACACATCCAAGCAACCATAGCCAGCATCAAGACAGATCAAAGGTATCGCTCTCACGGTAGCATTATGGGAAGCACCACTACGGCACCAAGTTCCATCCCACCGATCAATCATCACCACCACCTAGCCATTGGACCTGCAACATCAGTAAGTACGTTTATCACCTATGTTATTTCATCATTGTCTTGTCTTAAAGGTTTTTTCATCTTTGTTATCATTTTCTACTTGCATTCCCTTTTCCCCACTATTCCTCTTTCTGTAAACTCAACCATTCCTCCACCCACACCATAAAACCACCTATACCTGACTTCTACATATCTTTGAGTGTTCCTAAGATCCCCACATACCTCATCATTCCCTCTGTCATCTTTGTCTGACCTCAGCTCAAACCCCACAACCAGATCTTATTGAGTTTTATCAGCCCGCCTCTATCGACGTCGGTTACCCATAACCAGTCATCGGTTCTTCCTAACCATGATCGGTCATACCCAACGACATCGGTCTCTATGTCTACCAACATTGTGTAAACCAACAACCAACCTACCTACCAAAACAACCCAAACACCTTACCCAACCCTATTAAGACCCTGTTTGTGACTTGCAGACCACCTAAACAACCTGCAACCTGACCTGAAGACCTTGACCCGTATAGTTTTTAGTATTTAATTAGATCGACATTGATAGTGATCTAAGGTATCCAAATCAAAATACTAGCACCAGATTTGTTTATGTACATATTTCAATTATTTTATATTTGTTTTATAAAAATAGTGGATTGACACCCTCTGGGAAGTATCACACTTCCGGATCTAGCATGTGTTAGGTAGTCCACTACCATATATTATTTAACTCTTCTTTTGTGGTCTTGTTTTCTATTTCAAGTAGTTCCTCCTAGCCAAAAGGAAGCTCTCACAATCAAGCATTGGATCGAGAAGTCAGAACACGCGTGCACAACCTCCAAACCAACCATCGTAATAGGTATTCCTCCTCATCCCATAACATTATATGTTTTCATCTCATTCAAAACGTAAGGAAAATGATGAAACATTTTGGCACGCTTGGTGGGACCCTCATTTGTGGGTTCCCTTTCTTTTCATATAGGTTGCATCTTGTGTGTTTCACTAAATCCTCTTCTCTAGTAATCCTCTTTTTCTTTCTAATTGCTCTAAATGAAACATTTCTTTTGGTGCATTTAAAAAGAATCATTCTTCTTGCTTTTTGCATTTAGTGAAAGAGCACCCTCTCTCCTATTCATCATTTTGCTTCATCAAACATCACACTTTGATTTGGGTTTAAAACACTTGCATTGCATTTCTTGTATGTTGCATTTAGCTCACAATAAAATGGAGGAAACCTATATGCTTGGAAGTCATGCCCAACTGATGGTTGACGTAAAATAATCATAGAAAGCACATTCTCTCTCTCTCTCTCTTGCCAAACTACACAAAAAAATTGAATATACACACCTTCTTAAATGACATCTTACCTGGGAATGCACCTATCAATGATCACATGATTAGAGGATTGATAGGTAATCCCCAATTGGTTATCTCTATCCAAGTACCCCATCTGAGGAAGGACCGCCCCCGCCATAACATAACCTAAAACCTCACCTTCTAGATCTCCTTCTTTATAGGACACCTTCCAACCAAAAATTATATTATGAATACACACGATAGTTCTAAATAGCGTAAGTTGAACAAACATAAAGAAAAATCACTCTTATGATCGTGTTTTTCTTAGCTTGCTTTTTTGAGGTGTGAGGCTACGATTCTACATTTTTTTTTTTCCTTGCACACTCCACCATCATAGTTGGAGTATTTTGACTTTATCTGAGTGTGTTAGGGCCCCATCTTCTCATTCTCAAATTCTTGAGTTTGATTCTTCACCTAATTTAATTCATAAAACCCAGTTTTCTTCATTCTCTCTAAAATTCATAGTAATCGGCGTCGGTCCAGTTGACCGTCATCAGTTTTCATCTGACCATCCTTGGTTAACCATAATTGGTGTCTCTTCTAGATTTTTGGGCATTTTTCCTGAGACAATCTTCACTCACTCATTCTTTTCTAATTTTGGCACTCAGGGCACCAACATATTTTCCTCCTATTGGTATTACTATCATACAAGACTACTTCCTTGCACATTCATTAGTCATGTTTCACTTTCTGAAACTGGTGTTCTTCCACAGTAACCGATATCAGTTTCTGTGACCGACATCGGTTCCCCACTATGTCACCGGTCATCCTGACCATCATCGGTGTCTGTGTTTGGTTTTCAAAATCCAACCCTTGACTAAATTCACCCTCCCAAGCCTCATTTTTCTTTGTTCCTATTGTTTTCTGTGTCATTTATAGATATAGTCTTTCCAAGTCAACACTTATTCACATGGTGTTGACTCACAGCCAAACTAATGATCTTATATTCCACACCAGTCATCAACCACTCCCACCTAGTCCCTCACCACATTCTATCCTGTCACCCATGGATCCGACTCTTCCTACCACCATTGCTACAGGCAATGAGGAGTTCGCACGACTCCTCGATCAGAATCCCACAGCCTTATAATTTTATCTTTCCTACTCATCCACTCGGGATTCCTCTAGTCAGTTGATATATGGCATGCATGTATCCATCTCTCTTTCCCTTGTCCCCACTTTGCATTTTCCCCTACTAGTTTAGTGTTACCCTCAACTGCTTTTCCCCTAGTAGTTTCACAACTAGGCCCCACACCCATTATGACCATTGCATCTGCAACATTTTTCACACCGTAGTATCGGTTGTTCCTTCATTGACCACCCAGAGCATAACCCCATCGCATGCCCATTATCTCACATATACCAATTGTAACACAACCACCCATGGTGTCGGTGACCCCTACCCCATTCTAGAATCGTGTCCTCTCTATCCCGCAATCACTGCTCCCAATCACTACTAGATTCACTTCACCTTCCCACCTACATATACATATTATCAACAACCCCCTATCTCATCCGTCATTCATTCTGGGTATATGCCCTCCATGTTAGTCCCCCATTCTCAACCTTCCTATTCGGCATCACCATACACTGGAATGCCACCCACATCACATGTTCAGCACCAGCCCTCTTACACCACAGGAGGCGCCCTTCTATCACAACCTACTAATGACCTCATCAAGTTAATGATGGAAAATATGTA
The DNA here is from genome assembly GCA_018340775.1 of Taxus wallichiana var. yunnanensis. Classification (NCBI taxonomy): domain Eukaryota; kingdom Viridiplantae; phylum Streptophyta; class Pinopsida; order Cupressales; family Taxaceae; genus Taxus; species Taxus wallichiana. Next base: position 311,593,132 of record CM031239.1, read on the forward strand.
GACATTAAAAGTATCAGTTTTTGGCTCACGTAATTCCCTCACCTACGATGAAATCTATAATGAGCCCATTCATCCATCCATTCCTATTTTGCCCATACCCTGTACATTGGGAAATGCCAAAATTCAACCACTTCAATAGTAAAGAAGACCCGTAGCAACAACATTTGTGTTCCTTCAAACATGGGTGTTACCTGATTACCCATGATGACACTTTACTCCTATGGACTTTCCCGATGTCCCTAACATGACCTGCATTACACAAGTATAGTGGGCTACCCAGACATTCCATCTACTCATTTAATCAAGTATCCCAAGCCTTCTTAGACCACTTCTCAATCAACATTATCAAGAAAGTCACCATGATTGATCTCTATTCCACTCGACAATATGATGACGAGTCTATCACTCACTTTTTCACTCATTGGCGCAACCTAATTAACTAGCTCACATTCCAATTACCTCAAATTGAGCTCATAGAGTTGTTTACTCGGGATTGCTAGACACATTTCACCAACCTGTAGATGTAGACCTTTTGTACCTTTAATGAGGCATTCACCATGGCACGAAAATTAGAGATTTGTGCTATCGAAGAGAAGAAAATTCAGCTACGTAACAAAAACACCGCATTCAAATCAAATGATGCTTCCTCATCTTTGAAACCCCGAACAACTATTCAAAATCCAAAGGATCTTCCAATGCCGTAGTTCTCAAGGTTGGACCCTCTCACCCATCAAACCAAGCCAAACCTTCTTCTAATCTCTCCAGTCCAAAATTTCAGTTCAGACAAGAACATCGAAAGTACACCCCAATAGGGGAACCATATTCTTTTGTTTTGAAAAATCTTATTAAGGCTTGTTTCATTACCCTTCCAGCTATAAAACCACATGTTGGCTTTGACCCTGATCACCCCACACCCGCATGGTATAAATAACATGAATTTTGTAACTATCATCGTGTCAAAGGTCATAGCGATGGTAATTGCATCACCTTCAAGAATATCATCTAAGAAATGTTAGACAACGAAGATCTAGTCTTGGATAACCCAAATGCACCAACCAACCAAAACCTACATATCTTCAAAAACCATTCCCTAATCATGCCCCACCTTCAACCAAACTGGTGATGCTTCAACTAATGATAGCAATGTCTGTGAGTTCCACGCTATTTTTGATGACATAGCATTTGCTTCCCAATTGCTCCATATTTCTTCCATAGACGAAATCCTATCCCAAACTCCCCTACCTGCACAGGAACCTATTTCTTCTACTCCTCCACCCATAGAGGAACCCCCTTCATTTTCTCCTTCACCCGTGAAAGAGCCCATAATTATCACTCGCCTCTTGCTTCTCAAATTACCGATCGTCGTCGGTAGCACCTCTCCTACTCATAGGGGACACATGTCCACTCCCTACACCATCACAAGGAGAGTCTACCTCATCTTGCCCATCATCTCCTTTACTCCTAGAGGATCCTATAGAAACACCATTGCCTTTAGGTGACCATTCTCCATCGGTCTTCCAAGATCCTGTTGACCTGTTTTCGGCTCTCTTACCCACAGAGTCTGAAGCTAACCATTTCCCTATTTCTCAAACATATTTTACGGGGATTGCTACTCAATCCACATCATCCCCACTTACAGTAGTACCATTTTCATGTTTGGCTGATTGCCTATATTATGTTGATAGAGCCTTGCTTTGGGGACGTCTTCTACTTCTGCTTCAACCCAAATGTAGCTTATCACTCACCGACACCTCTACAATCTATCCAAAATTGTTTCAAGCAACCAAACCAAACATAACCACGTCTATTGGAACACTTTCTATGTCATTTCCCATAACCCAACATGCACCTCTACCCATAACCCAACACGCACCTCTACCTAAAACCCAATGCACACCTATACCCAAACACCTACCCACGCCTATATCATCTCCCTTACCTAAACCCATCACTACCTTAGGGGGTCAGCCGACATCGAACCTTACTCATCCACCCATCAAATTAGATTTAGCCACATCTTCCCAAACCAACACTAAACTCACTCCTATGCCTAAAAGGAAGACCCAACCTTCTAGGCCTCATACACCAACCTCGCCTACCACACCCTTATCACCTTCCCCTCTTCCGTCCATCCTAGGACCTAATCAATCAACCTTGACCAAATAATATCATACCCTAGACTAGTCAAAAGCTAAACAACCCACTATTGCATCACGAATCTTTGTTACACCTCATTCACCCAAAACCAAACTCCCTCACCCTCACCGTGCACTTCTTACCACCTATACCTCCACCAGTTATTATAACCCCAACCTTGCCTATGTGACTTCAACCAATGTCACCTACCCAACCTCTACTAACCACCTTCACCACAACTTGGTTGCCCCCTTGGGTAACCCATCCTCTTCCACCATTTGTTTTCCCTTCTTCATCACGTACTCCCATGACACCTTTACCCAAGAAGATGCAACCCAAAGATAAGAATCCACTACCCCCAATAAGGTAGTCAAACCAACAAAACCTTCCATCACCATCTCTTCTACCATGCCCTTACCCAAACAGATGCCATCAAAACCTAAGAGCACACCACCTACCAAACTAGTGGACTGACCCATTCCTCCTCCTATAAAGCCTCTTCCTTCACAATCGGCCACACCTCTACCCAAACCCACACTCACCTCACACTGTGATCCGTTGGCGGGGTCATATGCCATTATCCTAGCCAACCTCCTCGAAACCTTTGTCATCACATTACCACCTCTTAGACCTTACGACCCGCTCAAACCCAAACCAAAAGGTTTTTATGAAACTAAAATTTGCACCTACCATCATGTGCCAGGACACGATGTAGAGAACTGTAAGGCTTTAAAAATCACTCTTATCCAATTATGTCCTCCAAGAAAATTTTTACGATGATGATCTTCTTGATGAGGACCCCATTCCACCTTCACCAATCTCCCCAAATATTCTTCCATTACCTACTCAACAACTAGTATCTCCACCCCCACAACCATTTCTCCCACCTCCAAAATTTGAGATCAACATGGCCTGTATTAGAGAAAAAGCCAAACCACCACCCAAATGTCAATGTTCCATACTCATTTCACAAGGCTCTTATCCATCGCTAGGATTTTTCCCCTCATGTTGTTATACCTTTCATGACACACCCTCTCCATCCACCTCCCCTCATATTAACATGGTTCGTTGCTACCCGCACTCAGAAAGAAAAAGGAAAAGAAAAAGCAACTAGCCCATCAACCAACCCTGTACCCAATATACCATCTACACCCACACCCAAAGTCACCATTTGAGGTCCCACGTATCCTATTTCCAATGGGGTCACACATCGCACAATGCTAAAACAATTGCACCAATCCTCCCTCAAAATGTCTTTATATGACCTCATCCAAACCTCTGAGTCACATCGTCAAGCCCTCATGGAGGTCCTTCAATCTATTGAGGTTTTACCAAATGACCCCATGCCCGTAGCCTCCATCATTACCCCTCATCATGTAGCCTCTCTCACTAAGTTTTCACCTTCCTCTACACCTCCACCTACTCGCCAAGTAGCCACCCTCAACTTTTCGGATGAAGAGATCGCTCCCTTCTAGTTTAATGACCTTGATCCCGCTCTTTTCATCTCCGTCTATATTGATAATATACACATATGACATGTTATGATCAATGGTGGTGCTATTATTAACATCATATCCTCCCATGTGTATAACCAAATGCACATACATGCTAATTGCATGCATGGTAACCTAGTTATGTTGCGCTCCTTCAATGATGCCATGACCTCTACCTTGGGTACCATTGTTCTCCATGTCCGCGTAGGTCCCGCACTATCCCGGAACTATTCTATGTCCTAGAAGGGGAGTTCAGTATAATTTTTTTCTTGGACGACCTTGAATATGTGTCATGGGTTGTGTCCCTTCGACTTTACACTGCTTGCCTCAAATTTGAACATGAAGGACATAACTACACCATCCCTGGCTGACTCATTTCCTTTCAAGACCTGTAACATGATGTATCGGCCAAACGATGTACTTGTACAGTCAAGGCATCTGTCACTACTCCCACTTCACCTTCACCCACAAGCCCATCCACCAAGTCTGCCATCACCTCTCCCACATCTAACCCCTTATTCCTACAGCCGTTGTAGCCTCTACAGCTGACTCACTTTCTTCCCAATCATATAGTGAGTCATCTATCCCGTTACCCACATATTGACTACTGATCCCTTAGAAGTTTTTTTCAATGCCTCACTCTGTGGGAGTACCACCTATACAATATCGACACATTCCTCACTCCGCAAGAGTATGGGAACCTGCGTCAACACCCTAGTTATGACTACCACGTAGGTGAGGTTTTTCCTTATGGTCCTCCCCACCTTCACACTAATCTAACATATGGGGACTTGATATTGCCACTTATTCACCCGAACCTCCATCCTAAACATGACCATTTTCATCTGACTTACACTCCCTTACTAATCGCCACTTCGTTCACACTTTCCTTCACCATTACACATGGAAAGGCTTTGGCTTTGGTTTTTACGAACATGGTCGCCATACTGTCATCTCATGTACCACCTGTAAACACAATGACCATAATAGAATTAGATTTGATGCACCACCTCCCAAGAAGGCTCACATCGACCTCATTCAGGAAGACAAACCTTCCCCACCTCATTCACCCATGTCACCATCTTCACCCACAAAGTCCATAAATCCCGAATATATTCCTCCTAACTTTTTTTTCATAAACACAATTTCCCTAGGACCTCTAACCTATCAACACGATGGCGAGGCTCCCTCTTCTCTCCCATTCCTATACCCTAACATGATTGATGATGATACACCTTCTATTAATGTCGTTTAATGTCAGGATGATGAGTCCATCCTCACCTACCTTGGTGTGGAAGACTCTTATATTCACCGGTTGTTACCTTCTGAGACATAAACCATGTTGAACAAATCAACCATTGAAATCAACATTAACACTCAGATGACCCCGCATTCTAAAGATAGGCCAATCTTTAGATGCTACTGAGTAGGAAGCTTTTACCTCTTTCCTTCAAGACCATAGCAATGCTTTTTCTTGGTCCTATGCTGATATGCAGTATTGACCCAAAAATCATGGTCCACAATATCATAACCATTCTGATGCCAAACCCATCAAAAAAAAGCTACGGAAAATGCATCCTCACATTTCTCTTCTAGTCAAAGAAGAGCTTCAGTGCCTTCTCTCAGTTTCCTTCATCCTACCCATTGACTATCCCCAATGGATTTCTAACATCATTCCTATCACAAAGGTGACAGGGGACTCGCATTTGCATGGACTTCCATGACCTCAACCTAGCTTGTCCAAAGATAATTTTCCCCTACCAGGCATTGACCAATTAGTTGATCTCACCGCCGGCCATGAAATGTTATCACTCATGCATGGTTTCTCGGGTTATAATCAAATATTACTTGCTCCAGAAGATCAACACAAGATTGCCTTCATCACTCCTTGGGGACCTTCTACTATAGATTCATGCCTTTTGTCCTTAAAAACGTTGGTGCCACATATCAGTGAGCCATGACTTATATCTTCCATGACATCATGCATCGTATATTGGAAGATTACGTAGATGATCTTCTTTCCAAATCCAAACATCAAGCCGAACACCTGACCATCCTTAAGGTCATCTTTGACCGCCTCATCAAGTATTGTGTTCGTCTTCAACCAAAGAAGTGCGTCTTTGTGGTACTTTCAGGAAAACTCCTTGGTTTCATCATTTCTTTGTGTGGCATAGAAGTCGATCCTGCTAAAGTAAAGGCTATTCTATAAATTCCTCCACCTACTAATCTCCATCAACTTCGAAGCCTGCAAGGTAAGTTGTAATCCATTCATCATTTTATCTCACAGCTTTTCGACCGCTATCAACCATTTCATCATCTTCTCAAGAAGGATGTCTCATTCAAATGGGATGATGAATGCCATAAAGCCTTCAAAGCCTTAAAACAATACCTTCTTCAACCACCAGTGCTCATTCCTCCTAAGGATGACCAACCTTTTTACCTATACATTTCCACCACTAACCATTCTCTAGGTGTCATGCTCGCTCATCGTGACGAGCAACATAGAGAGCAAGCGGTTTATTACATAAGTCGTACCCTTCTGGACTACGAAACTAGATATACCCACGCTGAAAAACTCTTCTTAGCCTTAGTTTTCATCGCCACCAAACTCCGCCATTACCTACTCAACCACAAAACCTTCGTTATTACCAATACTGACCCCTTACACTATATGTATGCCAAACCCTATCAACATCAACATGTCATTGCACATTGGCTTATGCTTCTTATCGACCTCGACCTCAAATTCATTCATCAAAATTCCATCAAGGGCCAAGCTATTGTTGACCAACTAGCAGACGCACCTCTTTCGGGAATCAACCCTCTAACTTCAATTTCCTAGATGAATACATAGCTACCCTCTCCTTAGACGAACCCACTTACCAAATGACACTCTTCTTCGATGGCTCCAAGTGTCACTATAGAGGTGGGGCTGGTGTTATCCTCATTCCTCTTGATGGTGAACCTATGATTTTATCTTTCAAACTAGATTTTGATTATACAAACAATATCACTGAATACGAAGCACTCATATTGGGTCTCCAGGTGGCTTATGCCTTAGATGTTAAGTCAATCAATATCTTTGGTGATTCCTAGCTGGTCATAAACCAAGTCAATGGCATATACCAGTGTCGTAATGAGATACTTCAAAAGTATAAGCATCACGTACACATACTTTTGACCACCTTTAACCATTACGAACTTCAAACCACCCCACATTCTACCAATAAATTTGTAGATACCATGGCCTACTTGGCTTCTCAGATACCCGCTTCGCCTACCGACTCTAAAATCTTTGTCACAATACAAAGGTTGCAATCACCCTCTTATTTACCTCGTGAGGTCTACTCCATCAGAACCGTTGCACCTGACCCACGTGACCTTTGGTATAAGTAATTTGCAGACTATCTTTCCCTTTCCATTCTACCCATGATCTCACTCATAATGGACAACATTCCTTTCTTAAAAGTGTCTCTTGTTATGTCATCATGGGTGGTCTCCTTTATAAGCGTGGCTTTGATGGTATTCTCTTATGATGCCTTACAAGTTCTGAAATTCCCTACACCATCAAGGAAGTTCATGATGGAATTTTGGAGGTCACTTTAGTGGTTTAGCTATCGCAAAATGCATTCTTTTCCTGGGCTATTATTGGGAAACCTTAAACCACAATTGTTGTGATTATGTCAAACATTGTGTGAAATGCCAACAACATGTTAATCTTCATCACACACCTAGTCATGCCTTGAGGTCGCATGAGACCTTTGGCCTTTCTCTCAATGGGGCTTGGATCTTGTTGGTGAGATCAATCCCCATTCTTCACAACGCCACCAATGGATTATAACCACTACTGAATATTATACTAAATGGGTAGAATCCATCCCCTCATTTCTACAAAAGATGAGAAAATATGTGAATTCATCAACCATCACATCATTTGTCACTTTGGTGTTCCTCACCGCCTCATCACTGATAACGGAAAGCAATTCAAAAACAAAACCCTACATAAGCTATGCGATGCTTTTTACATCAAACTCAGTTTCTCATCACCTTATTACAAAAAACAATGGCCAAGAGAATTGACCAATAAAACCTTGAACAAAATTCTTATGAAAGTAGTTGACGATACTAGCAAGGATTGGCATTCACACATTCCTTTCACCTTGTGGGCTTATCACACTAGTATTCACACTTTGATTGTTGCCACACCTTTTTCTCTGGTCTATAGTACCGAGGTTGTCTTACCTCTCGAAGTAGATTCCATCTCTCCACATCTCACTACAAGACATGCTCAACGACGATGACTTTCGCCAAGATCATTTGGCGCAACTTGAGTTATTAGATGAACGTCGTCTCAATGCTCTTGACCATCTCCAAATCTACCAAAAATGTATCAAACGTGCCTACGACAAATGTGTCCATGAATGAACCTTTTGAGGTCGGTGACCTCATCCTAAAATAAAATCAACATGTAACCAAAGAAGAGAAAAGTAAATGGGGAAATTTCTCCTAATTGGCTTGGACCCTATATCATTACCCATGCCTATGGATTAGGTGCTTATCGTTTTTCTTCACTCAAAGGTAAACCCGAACCTGAGCCTCTCAATGCCTTGCATCTGTGGCCATTTTATTGTAGACATCAAGTCCTATATCACTTTTTTCAATTGACCGCTCATCCCTTGAGCGTTTTTCACCTTCCATATTACCCGTTTTTAAGGATCAATGACCAAACAAGAATTGTGTGATTACCCATCACCTTTCAGCCTTATCTTCAATATGAGTACCATGGCTCTACCCATAACATGATTCTCATGGATACTTTTTTCTTTTTTTTAAAAATATGGAATCCCATGGTCGTTCATCACTTGAAACCACCTCTTTCATAGTTAACCCTGTGTACTACAGTTTTGTCTTCTAAACAAGAACCTAATCTTCCTATATAGTCTTGTCCATGACTTAAACATCCAAAAACAAAATGGGATTCAACTCCTTGAGTCAAACTTCCAAAAAAATATGACTCCCTCAAAAGGGACATCTCTCACCGCTATAAATAGACTTCTCCCTTGAAGGACAACTATATAAAGTCATTGCAAAAATACAATAAAAATATCCAGAAGCTTCCCACATCGATCAGCTTCACAAAGACCTCAAGGAGATAATATACTCATCCCATATAGACTTCCCGCATCAATTATCTATTAAAAACAAACAAATGAAGAAAATGATGAAATTTTTGTCATGGACTTACCTATTTTTGGTCTTGGGTTTCTTGCTAGGTAAACATTATGTCATACACTAAGTTACGCTAAACCACCCACTTTCACCTCATTGCCTTTTTCACCCCAATTTTCTCTGCTCAAGGGACTTTCCATAATTGTGACATTTCGTGATCATATGGCTTTCTTCACCCTTATAATAGTTCCATTATGCAATGCCTTTAGGGTCTTACGTTCATACGCCCATCTGAGGTATGGTAGACTCATTAGGGTTCTTATCAATTAAGCGGTTCTTTTACCACCTCTTACCATTCTCCTTCCTCATTACTTATTGATTATCCTATACAGGACCAGACCATCGACACCTACATCTAAACGACTCAACCATGCCTATGACCTAAACTCAACCATCCTATGACCTACATTCAATCATGCCTAAAATCTACCAACCCATTCCTCTAATTCATCATATTATTCCCTAGCTTATGGGAGAACTACATCGGCTGAGGCCCCTTTTCACCGGGCTATGTAGGTAGCACTCCTAGGGCATGGGGCCCTTGGAGGTTAGCTCGACCACTCTTTACCCTAACCTATTTTCCCTGCATTTTCCTATTCACATCCTACCTTAGTTTCCATTTTATATCAACAATTGGAAATTAAACCAAACAAGCACCAATTAATAAACATTTTTACCACTTCATCAAATCATTATTTTATCATTTTTATATTTCCACCATAGAAAATATTTGGAAATTTAAACCATAACATGCATGACCATCATCATTTGTCTTCCATGTTACCAACAACTTGGAACTTAAAGCAAAACCATAAACCATGACTCAACCATGCCTAATTGACCTAACTCCATCATGCCTATACCGACTCCATCATGCCTATACCTGACTCCACCATGCCTAATTTATCTAACTCAACCATGCCTATGACCGACTCCATCATGCCTATACCTTTTATCATTCGACCACCCATTGAACCATACCTACAAGCTCAACCTACTCCTACATCTCCTTTTTTGTGTCTTAGGAGTTGTTATTTTACCTATATCTTGGCCTTACCCATGCCATGACCTATTTTCCTAAACCCGACCTACTTAGTGTGACCATTGCCCTTATTCACTCACTATACCTTGCGATGTTGTTACCTATTTTGTTTTATCCTACCAACCATACCTTACCTATTTTCGTGTTGTTTATCCTAACCTGACCTTTGGTGTACCGGAACATACCTAAACGTTCTTGCACCTGAACTCTATTGTGTTTCCCCACTATATCTTATACCTTGGATACCGGAATCACTACAACCTTGTTTGGATAGACCTATCGACCTTAGATGATGAAGAGTTTGAAAGCTTCTCAACTTGGTACGTGTCATGCAGTTTCCAACGTGTGTGTGCATTCAACTGCCACTACCTTCAACCCTAGCCCATTTACATGTTTACCCGATTTGACCTTTTACCTTTACCCAATGCACCCACTAATCTTCATTTTCCCACCTCCTCATTTTATCAAACCACTCATTGCTTCCATCTTTCACCTTATCGGTTCCTAGTTAGAGGGAAGTTACCTTCACCCACACTTGGGGCAACACCACCCTCACTTACACTCGACACAACCATCTCCTATTTTTTTCAGTGTCGTTTACCAATACAAGCCACGTGACAAAAAGGGGGAAAATGTAGACACCAAAATTGGGTCACACTCCCCTTAGTCCCCTTTCGAATAACCAACTTAAACACATTCACCTAACCACGACCCTTATACCCCACATTAATATTAATTTAATTATTTACAATTAAATTAATACTCATCCTCACCCCATTTATTAATTTAATTTAGTTACTTTAATTAAATGGATGCACACCTCACCTAGACACCTCACCATAGACCTATTCATAGCATGTTTCCATAAATGAATAAGACTTAGTTTAACCCTAAAAATCAATGCCTATTATTCCTGTAACCACCTTCCCACTCATAAAAAGAAAATGTCCATTCTGATCCACGGGAGAAATGGACAGACTGGCCCAAATGATTGCAAGATCTGTCATTTTTAGTAAACCTAGGGAATCCCACCTTAACCGACGCTGGTCATCCTAAACCGACGCCGGTCAACCAAGAACCATTCGTCGGTTACCATATAACCATTTTGGTAACCTTGTTTGAGGTTGGCCACATTTTCAAATTTGGGAGCAAAAGGAGATCTGCATGCAAGCAAGAACCAAAGCTCTTTCGCACATCCAAGCAGCCATAGCCAACATCAAGACAGATCCAAAGGTATCGCTCTCACGGTAGCATTCCGGGAAGCACCACTGCGGCACCAAGCTCCATCCCACCGATCAATCATCACCACCACCTAGCCATTGGACCTGCAACATCAGTAAGTACATTTATCACCTATGTTATTTCATCCTTGTCTTGTTTTAAAGGTTTTTGTCATCTTTGTTATCATTTTCTACTTGCATTCCCTTTTCCCCACTATTCCTCTTTCTGTAAACTCAACCATTCCTCCACCCACACCATAAAACCACCTATACCCGACTTCTACATATCTCTGAGTGTTCCTAAGATCCCCACATACCTCATCATTCCCTCTTGTCATCTTTGTCTAACCTCAGCTCAAACCCCATAACTAGATCTTATTGAGTTTTATCGGCCCGCTCTCTACGACTCGGTTACCCATAACCGACATTGGTTCTTCCTAACCTGTGATCGGTCATACCCAACCGATGCCAATCTCTGTGTCTACCAACACTATGTAAACCAACAACCAACCTACCTACCAAAACAACCCAAACACCTTAGCCAACCCTGTTAAGACCTCTGTTTGTGACTTACTGACCAAACAACCTGCAACCTGACCTGAAGACCTTGACCCGCATATTTTTTTAATATTTAATTGGATCGACATTGATAGTGATCTGAGGTATCCAAATCGAATACTAGCACCAGATTCGTTTATGTACGTATTTCAGTTATTTAATATTTGTTTTATAAAAACAGTGGATTGACAGCCCTCTAGGAAGTATCACACTTCCCGGATCTAGCACGTGCTAGGAGTCCACTGCCATATATTATTTAACTCTTATTTTTGGTCTTGTTTTCTATTTCAAGTAGTTCCTCCTAGCCAAAAGGAAGCTCTCACAGTCATCATATGATCGATCGAAATCGAAACACGCACAACCTCCAAACCAACCATCGTAATAGGTATTCCTCCTCAACCCATAACATTATCTATTTCATCTCATTCAAAACATAAGGAAAATGGTGAAACAGTAGGATTCCAAAATATAGGATTGACCACTCTCATGGCCTCAAGAATCTCATCCCTTTTAAAGAATTATCTAATCTCACTGGATAATCATTTTGAAATTTTCTTGAATTTTATCCTTGTTTGAGATATAAGACCTTCATATAAATTACATGTTGTAGTCTTTGTTTTAACCAATACTAATTTGAGTGTGTTGGAAATTCATCCAAAAAAATTTACGCACACAACCACCAGGTCCCTCCTTTATTCACTCACAAGATGTGGTTATCACAAATATAATCATATTCAACCATCACAATATGAAAGAGATACAACATACAAGTTTGGCACCACATATAATAAGGAAATAATTCAACACACACAATCATTATCATCACTTGAATTCCCATAACCCCATACTCAGACATGGTAATATTTTCTACCAAAACACAATTATCCATCATAAACACAATGTACTACATAATCAATAAGTTGATTACATCCATACTTGCATTACAGTTGTGCACTAGATCATGCGCTCATGCAAGACTCAGCTACACATTTTCAGCATCGACACACATCTCTAAAAATATACTAAATACAAGAGTGCATCACCTATTTATACCTGGTGGAGACTTTCCCTTTCACTTCTTACATGTGTTATTCCTAATAATATATGTGTTATTGTTAACCTGCATGCATTTTACAACTTTCCTTAACTATAGATCAAGCTATAAATAGCTCGATTTATCATGTTTTAATCCTATAAATAGTTTGTCCTCATGTGTCATCTCTATCCTTGCCTACATGGGATTTTTCCTATTTATAAACATTTCTTACACGTCACGCCATCTTATGTTTTTCTATTTATAGCCACATCCTATAAATTAGCCAAATCCTAAATGTTCTACATGTACGTGAACCCTTGTGTGCTGACATGTTCCTCTTCATTGTGTGTACCTTCGCACATTGTCATGTTTCTAAACATACATGCAGTATCCAACTCTTGTGAATGGCTAGTACTTATCCATTTTCTCCTACCAACATTACCCCATACTAGGATTATTGTTTGTCCTTGGCAATATGAATCAAATAATATGAAGAATAAAGAATATGGAACTTTACCTAAGAATCAAAGAATGGGGTATTTGGCATCTATGTGCACATCATATCTCAAGCCTTAGGTGGTTGGAGAATCTCTATAAACTCCTTGTTTAATGCACTCTCCAATTTCTTCCACCCCTTAAGCTCTTGGGCCACCTTATCTGGCGTTGACTCAACAATACCAGATAATTTCTCAAGGGATAGTTTGTTGGCCTTCTCCTTTAATTATTTCACCACAACCTCCAAGTCTAAGGTCACACCCTTTAGCGCATCCATATTGTGCAATACCTCTAGGTGGATCTCCTTGAGTCTTTCCTCAAGCGTTTCCTTCATGGCTTTGATTAAGTCTCTCTTTTTACTACTTCAGACATGACTTTCTCCGCTCAGCCTTGTTATTCTTCATAGTGGCTTGCATTTTCCTTAACTCTACCTCCTCATGTGCAACATTCATGCTAAGAATTGGATCAAAAATTTTTGTCTTTTGTCAAATTCTTTTTCTACTTTATTTGTGGCCTCTTTGATTTCTTCGATCAATGCCTCATATTCTGCTATCTTCTACCCAACTTCTTCCTTATTATTTCTCTTTCTATTGGCCAACTCCTTGGTTTTTATCCTTGGTCCAATCTTCACAATCATGTGCCCTAGATTTGCAACTTAAAGCTTTATAAACTCACACTCTTCAAACCCCTACTCGTGAACCCTAGCTCATTACACCTTCTTTCCTAGCTTCCACTCCCACTGAAGGAACTCTAGATTTAAGGTCTTTGTACTCTATTTCGCAACTCTTGTTCACCTCAATTATTTCTGGTTTTTTCTCTTTTCTCTTGCTCTTCACACTTAATCACGCTTTCAATTGCTCAAACACACATGTTCTCAAAGGAAAGGTAAGACTGAATTCTCTCGTGCATTATTTATCATTTTTCCAATTTTATCCACATTTATTGCTTCCTCACCTACCACACTTTTTTCCTTTAAAATTGTTTTTTTCTTTTTCTCACACTTTTCTCTTCCATGTGTGACAGTTATAACCTTCAAGTGTGCTACTACTTCCCAGGTTGCAGAACTCATTATGCGCTCCTCCCTACACCGCACCTAATATTCCTCTGTGTCACTTGTCAAGTAGTCTAACTTGATGTTGTCTCCCTCATTTTACATTGTGTAGCTCACCATTTGCATGGTATTCAAATATGAGCACTTTTTATCAAGCACCAACATCCTTAAGCACCTTTGTATCGTATCCAGCCTTTTATGGTACCATCTTTCACGTACCAATATATTTTTCCATCACACATCATCCTTTCACATTGTCGCGCACACTCTTACCAGCTTCCCAGGAATTATTAACATCACATTTTCTCATCTTATGTGCACTTGCATCTGCTTCACACCACACTAAAATTATGTGCGGTCCTCTACACATCCATCTAACATAGAGTAATCAACTCCTGCATACAAACACGCTTATTACAAGCACACAACAAAACAAAACAAAAGGAAAATCTAATCTAAGTGGCAATACCACCTTATTGCAAACACAAAAGAAGATTATTTATAATAAGGCTTCAGCCTACTCCCATTGAAGTAATTAAGAAACATGGTGTCATTTAGCACCTATAATTAACATGTGCTTGATTCCAATATCTTAGTTACTACAAAATGTTCTAACCAATGTACTTTCATTTTTTTGGGATGGCCCACAAACTTGGAGTCATACAAGAGTACCATCTTCCTGACTTTAAAGGACTTGTTCTTAATATGTCTTTCATGTCAAGCCTTCTATCTAGCTTTATTTTTCTTTTGAATCCATCTTGTAATGTTGTGTCACTAATCTAGTTGCATCAGCTTATCAATGCACTTTTCTATTGTTTGTTCATCATCTAATCTTCCTGTGCGTAATAAGCAGGAGGGTAACATAAACTTCATGGATAAAATTTCCTCTGCACCAAACACCAATTAAAAGGGTATGGCCTTATTCAACCTCTTATAAGTTGTTATATACGCCCATATTATAGTTGATACCTTATCATCCCAATCTTTCCTTCTAACATTACGTATCTTTGTCAAGGTTTGTCCCAAAATATTTTTGAAGGCCTCATAATTTCCATTCGCTTGTGGGTGATAGGGTGTATTATTATGGTGTGCCACCATAAACGTTTCTAGTAATATCCTTATTGTCTCATTCAAAAATGAGTCCCTCTATCACTTGTAAGGCTCAATGGAAATTCATACCTACTTATAATGTTTTCCCACATAAATCTAGTTGTTTTTATTGCAGTGCATTCCTTTGTAGGCATGGCCTCTACCCACCTTTTCAAATAATCTCTACATGTTATGATATAGTGTGCACTTTTCATGCATGTAGGTGGTGTAATGGGTCCTACAAAGTCAATTTCCCAATTCTCAAATGGATTTCCACTTGATATAGGTCACAATGACATATCATCCTTGTTTCCATGTTTACCTATCCTCTGAAAATTGTCACAAGCTTTCATAAATTCTTTAGTATCCTTATATAGTGTTTCCCACCATAGACCTGGTAGTAAAATCTTGTGCATAATTGTTTCACATGCATATTGACCTATATCTATTCCTTCATTTGTTTCCTCTATTATAACTTTGTGTTCATGCTCCAACACACATGTGTACAAGACTTCATCTCTACCCATCTTATACAGGACTCCTCCAATGAATAAATATGGTCATGCATGGATAACAAGCTACTTTTTTCTAAGGTCTTCATTATTTCAGGTGTAATTCCAAGGCGTAAAAATACTACAATATCTTCTAAGTCAGTTGGAGCATGATTCAATCTAAAAAATTATGCATCTAGCATAATATCTTCTATTTTTTGCACGTCCTCACAATAATTTATCCTTGATAGATGATCAAGTCCCAAGTTGTTCTATCTAGGCTTCACTATAACAGAGAAATCAAACTCTTGGAAGAGAAGGATCCAAAGTAGATGTGCCCTTGTAAAATTGTTCTACTATCCAATTACTTCAATTTCATATGGTTTATATAGAATATGAATGATTTGGCCAACAAGTAATACCTAAACTTATGAAGCATGTATATCATTGATAAGGCTTTGCACTCCGTAGTTGTTTATTTTTTCTCAGTTGGCATCAAATTCTTGCTCACAAAGTAGATGGGATGATCAACATTTCCTTCACTGGTTGTACCAATACTACTCCAATTGTTGAGTAGTATCATAAGCATCAATAATCATCAAGCATAAGCATCAATATACACATGAAAAGGATTATTCTAAGAAGGGAAGCATATGATAGGCATTGTGGTTAGCTTTTCCTTCAAGGTCTCAAAATCATGTTGTTGTGTTTCACCCCATTAGAACTTTCCCTTGGCTTTCAAAATTATTCAAGGGGCATAAAAATCTTGGCATACTCCTTAATAAACTTCCTGTAATAACTAGTATTCCCAAGAAAACCGCACACTTCACTCCGATCAGTTGGCTCATCTAACCCTAAAATTCCTGTAACCTTATCTAGATCTACTAATAATCCTTCGTTACAAATGATATGTCCAAGTAAAGTACAAAAGGGAGTGGAAAAGACACTCCTTGATGTTTAAAGAGATGTTAAGTTGTATGTATCTTTCAAACATCAATCTCAAACAATCATAATGATCCTTCATTAAGCCATAAACCATCCAATCATCCAAATTTACTTGCAAAAACTTGTGAATAAAATATTGGAATGCTTGAAAAACTATGTTATGAAAACACTATTGGAACATTCTTTAGTCCAAAGGGCATGATAGTGTAGGCAAAGCTTCCTCATTTAGTTACAAAGGTGGTATTCTATTGATCTTTGTGCACAATCCTTACCTGATGGTAGCCTAAGAATCCATCTATAAATGAATATATTTTGTGCCCTGCAACACCTTACAAGATCTCTTGATGAATGGCATACGAAAAGGATCTATGACACATGAAGCATTAAGAACCCTATAGTCCACACAGATTATTATTTGGCCATCCTTCTTAATCATAATCACCATAGGGATTATCCATTCAGATTCCTCAAAAGGCTCAATAATTCATGACTTGAGCATCTTATTAATTTCTTCTTTCACATTGACACATAGGTTGGGATTCATCTGGTAAGGCCTCTTTTGAGCCAGTCGCATGCACTCCTTAAGCTTGATCCTCATTTTTCCTAGTGATGGATGCATTCCCTTTCAATTTATGATATTCACTAGGAAACAGATCTTGAAATTCACACAATAACTCAATGATATTTGTAACCTTAGGTTTAGACCAATAATCTCCAACAATAGCTTCTTTATAAACGTCTTCAGTCTCAATGTTTACCTTCTTAGTCTTCAAGGAATCATGGTATGTGCATTCCTAATCATTCACAAATTCCAACACCTCGTGTGCACCCTCTATATGTAAATTATCTAGGTCTTCAACTTCCTCGTCATCTATAAGGTAGACAAGCTTTCCCTTCTATTTTTCCTTCCATGCACACCCCAACTATGTCTCTTCTATTTCTACTAGTTCTTAACGTACCTCAGTATCAACATCACCAAACAATTGGAAAATGAGCTCTTTATCTTTCACATTATCCCCAAACATGATGCACCTAATAATCTATAAGGCATCATGAACTGGTGGATTAGTAGAACAATAATCAAAAGTATAAGCAATACCTTTAGTCAAGTTATGCCAACTCATTATCTCCTACTTTAACTCAGTATGCACGTACCCAGCATGTGTGTATCTGCACAAAGTCGAGTAAAACCTATGTACCTATGGATATGGTGGAAAATCATCTTTCCTTGCATCATATTCCTTTCACAATGGTAAACGTGTACCAAAAGAGGATTCTTTCTATCATACTCTTATAAAACTGAACGGAGATTACTCCTGACAAATCTTGTCAAGAATGCTAGCCTAATCTCATGCTAACCAAGTAAAGTATGCCTATGTGTATCCCACCAGTGCATTGTTACCCCATGTAATATGTATACCATCATGTTCCTCCTATCACCTTCATTAATCTATTTTTCCTCCATCGTGCATAAGAATGACTTGGGATTCTCCTCTCTACTATACTTCAAAAAGCTGGTTTTATCCAACCACCTAACTGTGTGTAGCCGTATCATCCTGGTAACTCATCCTCGTACCTCGCACTTGACCATTTCCTAAGTACCATGGGCCTAATTATCACAAGCCACACTAGTTGTTTCACTGATATATTGTGCATCTTCCTGATGAAGCATGCCCACTTTTGATGGCTCCATGTTCTTAGGGTCGTGCATTATATGTGCATAAATTCTGTTGAGATCCTCTTCATTAATTGGATCTATATAAGGCACAACTTGTGTATCATCTAAGGGTATTACAACGCGCTCATCCTTACTATCAAAACTGATATACCTCTTGTTGAGCACAATTATGCGTTATTAGCATAGCACCAAGGATGTCTTAAAAAGAGTAGGGAAATTATCAACTTTAACACCTCAAAGTCACCCGTGAACTTGGATCCTTGAATAGTGATAGAAGCATCCTTTAGTACCCCAATCAGTATGGTTCTTTTCTTATTAGCCATATACAACACAGTTGAGGATGGCTATAATGGCATCCTTCCCATTTGGTTCTAAGCATCCAAGGTGAGAACATTAACTTTTGTGCTCATATCAATAATAATATTACTTACCAAACATCCATAAAATCACTACCTTTAGAGTGATCTCCTTATCATACTCATGGTCTTATGATGGAAAGTTAGTGTGAAGGATTTGGTGCTCCCTTTCCATACATGTGCATGGCATCTTATCTCACAACCATTCTCCCAACAATGGTATGATGTTTTCCTAGTTGAGAATTTTGTGTTCCTCTCTAAAATCATCAACATCCTTCTACGGAAACTCAATACTCCTCGTGCATTCCCTCTCACATGATTTCTCTTTCAAACATTGTATCTCACCTTATAACTCCCTGATAATTCCCATGGTCTCTTGATAAACTTCCTTTTGTTGGGTTGCTTCTGGATACTTCACATGTACCACTTCTTCTCGTCTGATGAGAGGTCTCTCCTTACCCTGATCACGTGTGCATGATACTTTTGCATGCGTAGTGACTAACAAATGTTAAATTTCAGCCTCAACCATCTTCTTAGGTGCTCATTGCTCCTGTTTGGCATGCTTTAATTTAATCATATCCACGCCCTTATCCTTCTTATTATTCTTACACATATATGCATAAAAACTAGAAAATCTTCAACCTTGTGTGCCTTTCCATAATATTTACATACCTGATTCTTTGGAAACTCGCATTGATATTGATTAGGTTATCCAAACGTAAAGCATTTCCCTTGTGTAAACCTTCCACAAACACTACGACCTCTGCTCCAGAATCCACTTCAAAAACCTCAATTACCATTGTTGTGCGCTTCAATAGTTTGTCCTTATTGCACCTATTGGATACCTACCACAGTGGTTTGGTATAACCTTTTTTCACATGCCTCGTGAATATGATCAATCCAATGACATTCAGTTGTGTCATGGGTATGGGCATCACAGATTTTGCAATACATAGAAACATTCGTATGTGTCACATGTTGTAAAAGTGGACAATTACATACATCATGATTCTTATGACAATTCTCACAAGATGTCAACAACGTACACACATTCCTATGTGGGAGTTATCCTTTATATGTCCTTCCACCTCACAATCAGTATAGTGTACACTAGAGTCCACTACGTGTCTCATGTGTCAAATTGGTAGAAAATTTATCCAACTGAGTAGCCATCACTATTATATAGGCTTCAAGGAAGGGACTTACCCCTATGTCAACACTCCAACAACATTTTGCATACAATGATACTTCCAAGGCTTCACACATATCAGTGAATGTATTATGTGAAAGTGCTCTCCAAAAAGGTGTCAACAAGCATCCTATAAACCACTACACATGTTGGATCTAATGAATATCATATGACATTTTTTACAGCAAGGTCTTGAATCATGCATCATATTCTTTAACACTCTCAGACATGCCCTACTTGATAATTTAGCTCGCTATTATTACTCTGTTACTCAAACTCAGGGATATGAAACTCATCCAATAAGGTGGTACACAATACATCATAATCAACTATAGTCTGACGTGGATCATGTTTCATGTACCAACTGTGTTTACACATTTGAATTATGGTGGAAAATTAACTTACCTTCTAGTCTGGATTCGTTATTCCCTTAACTCTTCATTATAACTCACACTTATGCACATGTTCAACTGCATCTTCCACACCTTTGTATTTTGGTAAATGAATATACATCTCAAAGAAAATTTGGGGGGTTTGTTGTTATGGTTGTTAAGGTTTTTGTGATGGTTTTGTGGACATTATCCTAGAGTGGGGCCAGATCTTGAACCTGATCCTCCACTAGGTTACCTCCACACAGTGGCTGACTGATCCTCCAAAGTCTCCTGCCGCAACCTAGGGACCTTTTGAAGAACTACCTTGTGTCCCCATGGTAGTGCTAAACTACACACCAACTATCTATCTTATAGCTTCACTAATATTACTACTTCCAAAGGGTAGTGTGTACATACTCTATGTTGACGACGCACCTACTAAATTGGTTCCAAAATCATTGTGTCCAAACATGAGCACCTGTTGCATTTCCATGTGCATGTCCTTAATTTTTTTTGCCTCTTGAGATGAAACCAATACATGCCTACTTGTATCTCCTACCCAATGTGGTGATACTTGATTACCTTTCTAGTCACCTACACTGTGATGATATTTTACAACAAATTTTGGATTCCAAGCATCTTGCACAAGGGCTAGGTGTCCAAGTTGGGTCAAATGTGTGCCCATGATTCTCATTATTTCCTTATACTCACTCTCATCTAATGCCAAAGGGTTCCTTCTATTTCACTTTCCCAATACTAGTCATACATGATCCTGTAGTCCCTCGCCTTATGTAGGGTTCTCAACACTACTGTCAGAAATCATTTCCCTCAGTCTCAACACCTCTTCAACTTCCCTCTCTCATGCATCATTATATCTGAGTCATCTTTCTTCTCTCTCACTTTCTTCTATCTAATCTAATGTCATCCTTCAAAACCTACTTCCTACCCCTACGCACAGTGGGGTTTTAGCCTACCATAGGTAGGTTCTCTATTTAAAGCTCAATTATCAAAATATAGATAGCTAAAGGTGTCACGTGTAAATTTTTGGGAAAAGGGGGACAACGGAATAGTGCTATGATTTAATAACAAACAAAATCATGCACACATGATCCAAACAATTTACCCACAAAATCTACAGCAGTGGAAGTATAAACTAGAATAATCCAAATCACACAAAAGTACACACACATAACAAGCATGTACCGTGGTTCACCCAATGTGGGCTACGTCCACCAAAGATAGAGATCTCATATATATAATATAACAAGAGATTACAAACTAACTCTTCTACACAAGAGTACATGTATCTCTAAAAGAGTATCTCCTCCTCCCAGATCTCCAACCTGATCTACCTGAGTACAAAAAACCGTGCCTCCATACCACCACTTGTGTCTTCTCCAGATCTCTAACTGGATCTTCTTGAGTGCACTACAATCGTGCCTCTCAAACATAACCAGATCTCACATACCTGAAGCTACCCTGTATCTGCCACTGTGCAGCCAAGCTCTCACTGTATTGTGAATCTACAAACAAGACCTCTACAATATCTAGATCTACATGGATCAACAATACAATATGATCTCATGGATCTACAATACAAGACTAGATCTACATAGATCTATGATACAAGATCTCACCAACATGTGGATCTACAAGAAGAAACCCTAAGTGCTTTGCATACTATGCAAGCCATTACATGAGACTATAAATATACAAAGGAAATACAGTAGCCTGTTATTTCCTTTTGTCCAGCTCCTCTCCATGGAGTCTTTGTCTTCATGTAACCTATTCTTTTTTCCTCTTCTTCTTCTTCTTTCTTCTTCATCTTCTCATCCTCTCAATCTCAGAGAGTCAAGGATCTAATTCGATCCTTCTCTTTTTCTTCATCCACCTTCTAAACCCTAGCTTTCATGCTTATAAAGGCGTATATAAACTTAGGGCACTTTAGCCATGCAATTACATCAAATAAATCTACTTTAATGCTAAAGATAGATTTAATTCCCGAGAGTTAATTAAAACATCATCGCACAGTAACCGGAGTCCCAGTTAGCCTTAACCGGTTGGTTTCACTTGCTCTGACCGATGTCAGTCCTATCTGACCGATGACGGGTTGCGGTTCCCACTTGCTCTGACCGATGTCAGTCTTGTCTGACCGATGATGGGTTTTGGTTCCCACTTGCTCTGGTAGATGTTAGTCTGTCAAATCGATGACAAGTTGTTGTATTTTCCAACAAGTTTCCATTGCATGCTCTAGTGAAGCTATTTAGCTCCACAACCTAACACAAATAGGATCCTCTTGGTTCGCATAAAAATGAAAACTCTACTTATTCAAGGCATGAGTATGTTGAAATTATGTACTTCAAGGTATAACTATGCAACACATCTTACCACTAATGATCTACAGCTCTAGTTCAAGGCAAGTCTAAATCAAAGAGGGTTTGATAGTCATCCTAGCTCCACACTTTCTTTCTTCCTATCCAAACACCTTTTTTTTTGTATAAACTGCCAACCACTGGTACAATTCTAATGGAAAGAAGCTAAAGAATTATTAATATAAGTAATCATAGAGGTTATCAGCCACCCACTTGTGCACATTGAAATCATATCCAATGTTGTATCTCTTAGCGAACACGTCCTAGCCATCATGCACCTAAAGCTTAATATTTTCCAAAGACAAACGGAATTCCATGCATACGCCACATCCTGAGAGTAGAATGAAAATAGGTCATGGCAACGGAACTAAAATGTAGTATTTTTTAACCAATACTAAGTTGGGCACTCTCGCACTTCATCCAAACAAAGTCTCGCATGCTCGCCCAAGCACACGCAACCACCAGATATTTCCTTTGTTCACTCACAAGATGTGGTTAGTAGAAACAAAATCATATTTAACCATCACAACATACAAGAATAGAGATACAACATACAATTTTGGCACCACATATAATAATGAAATCATTCAACATACACAATCATTATCAGCACTTGAATTCCCATAACCCCATACTTAGACATGGTAATATTTTTTATCCAAATACAATTATCAATCATAAACACAATGAATTACATAATAAATAAGATGATTACATCCATACTTCCATTACATCCATGCATTAGACTATGTGTGCATACAAGACTTAGTTACAGACTTTAGCATCGACACACCTCTCCAAAAAGCTACTAAATACAAGTGTGCATCACCTATTTATACCCGGAGGGGACTTTCCCTTCATCGCTTACATGGGTTATTCCTAATAATATATGTGTTATTGTTGACTTGCATACTTTTTACAACTTTTCTTAACTATAGATCGATATATGAATAGTTTTGTTTTACCCTTCTTTAATCCTATATATAGGTTGTCCTCATGTCATCTTTGTCCTTGCCTCGCATATGCTTTATCCTATTTATAAACACTTCTTTCACATCACTCCATCTTCTACTTTTCTATTTAAAGCCACATCCTATAAATTGGTTAAGTCCTTAATGTTTTGCATGTGCGCAAACTCTTGTATGTTGACCTATTCCTCTGCATTACACACACCTTCGCACATTATCCTATTTATTTTCTTTGTCCTTGCATGCATGTTCCTGCACATAGTATCCAACTCTTTCTCATATCTATTACTTATCCATTTTCTCTAACCAACATGTGTTACATGTACTTCTTCAATGTTTGTTCTAACAAAATCGGTTCTTTTTTGAAAGTGTGCATCTGAATCACATTCCCATTTACAAGGATACAAAGGTGACCACTTAAATTGAATCTAAAATATCTTTTAGGATCCTTTAAATTTTTAAAGTTTTCCAACTATTGAGTACATGTCCTTGAAATCATTCATCATAGTTTTATAACACATATAGTGTTTGACATACCTGTTTACTCAATCTAATGAAGTGGAACATATAGATGGATCTTTCTTGAGCATGTTTTGTTATGTAATTAATTTCATTCAACATGGGTAGAATCCCACAAAGTGTAAATAATGTTTCCAAATCTGTTAAGTGGTAAAGCATACATTTTGCTTCATCAACATGCTTATGGTACTTAAACATGAAACTAGCTAATAATGAATATTCATCAAAAAATTTACATGCATGCTCATACATGAAAATCCATCTTGTATTAACAACTTTAAGTAGTTTTTTACCATTTGTCACTCAAATTGTAAATTTCTCAAACTCTAGAAATATTTTTGGACTACTTGACATATACGTGTGTAATTCACAGATAATTTCTTCAACTTTTGTGATATTTTCAAATGTGTTAACTATCTTGTATGCAAGATTCATCCTATGAACCATGTAATGAATTAAAATCATATAAGGGAAACTGATGTTTGTAGGCGAATACATAGACCACTTCTATGATCCTGCATTATTGATGCATTACCAATACCAACACATACAAGATTTGTATCTATTAAATAATCATCCATCCTAGCTATATCAATCAAATTAGATATAATCAACTTGCAAATATTTTAAGCATTGCAATTTTCCTTCATTGTATGAACAACTATAAGATGAGGTTGCCTTGTGTCATTCTCAAAAGTATAAACATGCACGCAAACCCAAGATTTGTTATCCACTGCTACCACCTCGTCAATGGAAAGGGAGATAAAACTTACATTTCTAACTTTCTTTTGCAAATCCTCTTTTTCAATCATTATAAGACATTTTGTCATTTCTCAAGCACTACTATCTGACCAATGTGATTAGGGAAGGTTAAGAAACCCATTAAACTTTAAAAAATTCTTAAATTCTAAAAAATCTGAAATAGGTCTACCCATTTTAAGAATGAAAAATATAGTTGAAAACTGTGTGTTTTTACCTTAAGATTGTCATTCAGAGCTTTTCCAATATTTACATTAATTATTCCTCATTTTCATACTCCTCCGCATATCTTACATGAATGCACTCTTTTGTAGTTTTCCATTT